>CAUYRT010079605.1:0-26087 GCA_963574885.1 Lepilemur ruficaudatus | reverse complement strand
AAAAAAAACTGTAGGCAAAGGCAAGCCAAATGAGTTTCCAAAGGGTCTCAGTAGATTTCCCAGGCCTGTGCATGAAACCTCACATACTGACTCATAGAAAGAGCCTCATTCAGGGTCCCACTATTGTCATTTTACAGATAGGTCCAACAGACCTAATATATTGTAGAGTAGAAGAAACAATAATACTAATTTTATAAATAAGAATAATCCTAATTATTATCATTATCATTTGTATGTATCATTTGTACTCTAGTACCTATCATAATTCAGGAACTATCCTGGGTGTATCTCTAATTCTCACATTAACTGTACAAGCCTAGGAATTGTGCCCTGATTTTAGATATGAGGAAATGAGGATTTAAAATGATTTGCTTTCTCTGGGATCAGTAATGATGTACAGAATGTGGGAAAAGGGTCTATCAGACACCAGATCTACAGATCTGTTATCAAAACAAGGTATATACCAGAAAATAACAAGCCAACAGAGGTAACACACTAATGCTCAGGAACAACCTTAATTTTCTTTAGTTAAAGAAATAGATAAAAATATTTTAAGAGAATGAAAAAGCAAATGATTATAGAGCAGGATTGAAATATCTCAATAGTGCTACCCTTCATTGCCACATGATTCCTTAGGGTGGTTAATATTCATTTATTATTAATATTATTATTTTTCATAATACAAGCTGACATTTATTGACCTGGGTCAGGGAAGGCTTCCCGAAGGACAGAAAATTGTAATAGAGACATGAGTGGTTAACTTTTAGTCAATTGAAACCAGTGTGGGCGTCAGAGAGGAGGCCAATGGTGGGAAGAGTATCCTGTGTGTGGAGACCAGTTTGTGCAAAGGCACAGATGTAAGAGATAGTTACTTCCCAACCTAGGCCCAGCATAATGGCTGCCCCAAAGAAGGATGGTAAGAAGAAAGGCTGTTCTGTCATCAATCAATGTGTGACCAGAGAATATATCACCAATTTTCATAGGCACATTCATGGAGTGGACTTCAAATAGTGGGTACCTCTAGCTCTCAAAGACATCTGGAAATTTGCCAAGAAGGATATAGTAGCTACAGATGTGTGCATTCATATCAGGCTCAACAAGTCTGTCTGTACCAAAGGAATAAGGAACGTTGCATACCACATCCATGTGCAGTTGTGCAGAAAACCCAGTGAGGATGAAGCTTTGCCAAACAAGCCCTACACCTTGGTTGCATATTGTACCTGTCACTACTTTCAAAAATTTGTAGTCGATTTCAATGAGAATTAAATTCTCATTGAGAAATAAAGTTATAAAATTGGCCAGAAAAAAAGACAGGCTGTTACGGGTTGAATTGTGTCCTTCTAAATTTGTGCGTTGAATTTATAACCCCCAATATTTCAGAATGCAACCTTATTTGGAAATAGGGTCATGGAACATATCATTAGTCAAGATGAGTTTGTACTGGAGTAGGAGCGGCCCCCTAATCTGACTGATGGCTTTATAAAAAGAGACTCTTTGAACACAGGTTCACATAGGGAGAATGACACCTGTAGATGAAGACAGAGACAGAGTGATACTTCTACAAGCTAAAGGATGACAAAGATTCCCAGCAAGCCACCAGAATCTGGAGGGGAAGCATGGAATAAATTGTTCCTTACAACCCTCAGAAGGAATCAATTCTGCTGATGCCTTGATCTTGGATGTCTGGCTCCCAGAACTGTTAAAAAATAAATTTCTATTGTTTATACTACTCAGTCTGTGTTCCTTTGTTATAACAGCACTAGCAAACCAATACAGAGATTAAGGAGTTCAAAGACACACAGCTCATGACTACCAGTCATCAATTAAGAACAAACAGTCCTCTACTAATGAATAAGGTGGCAGAAAAATGCTCAAGATATTTTAGAATTATCCCATTCATAATAATTAATATTTTAAGGAACAAATTTGGGGCTAAAAGTTGTACATCATGATATGTTGAATTCACTGAGTAACAAACACTGATTTCTCAATCAGTCATTCAATAAACAAACAGTGATTTAGCTTATACAATGTTCAGTGTTCTATAGGATAGTGGTCAAAGAGCTTGGGCTTTGCAAACAGGACTAAGAGCAGGTACCTCACATTTTAGGATATATTACAGTTTTTGGAAAATATCCTACAATCATGGGGAATCAGTATCCTCATAGACTTCCTCAATGAGAAGGGATTAAATGAGGGTACAGTGGCTACATATTTAGTGGAGCACATGTTCCGTAGCAGGCACACTATAATACAGCAGTGTTCTTATTCTTCTCATTATTATAATTTTGTTATTTTTCTCAGAGTAGGGAGATGCTCATTTTATCGCTCCACATCCCTTTAGGCTCATGGTCTCTCCCTGCTTGTAAAATGTGTTGGCAGTTTCTGGCTCTGTTCCCTGGCTCCTCATTTCTGGCTTTTGATGGGGCATGATGATCAGATGGCCGTGATTAGTTCTTTGGCTTGCATTGCAGATTATCTATTAACTAGCCATCTCCGCAGCCACTGAGGCATATGGTCAGCACTTCTAGGGCTTAAAATAAATCTGCATTTTAACATGTGGAATTTTATTATGCAAAGAGTGCTCACGTGAGTTCTAATCTTGTTAGTTGTTATGCTGCACGTGTCTACTTGTGGCCTTCTGGATGGAATAATACATTAGGCCCCTGGGCCTTTCATTTTATTGACGTTTCATACATATTATGGTGAGGACATCCAGGAAGTAGCCTCAACCCTGAACTGTGCAAAATACGAGAGAGGAGACAGGGTTAGGGAACTTTTTCCTTCTTCCTTTTTCAGACCAGGGATTCAGTTTTTTATCAAACATTTATTTAGGACTTACAATGAGCCAAATGTTTCCTCAGGTACTTGGGTGATGGTGAATAAGATGGCACATCTCTAGCCTTAAGGTGTTTGTTAGCAAAGATCACCCTTTGGTGCTGATTAGAAAAAAGAACCCCTTTCTCTGGGCAGCTGCAGCTCTGTCTCAAGCACTTGCCATCATGAACGGAGTGTGGAATGGATTTCACATTGCACCTTCTTGACTAAGTGCCCCTGCACTATGCACACAGTTAAGTCAATTAAATGGACAATTATAAAAGTAAATGCTCAGCATATGATAAGCAAGACAAATAACTGTATGATACTCTGAGGGCTGCTTAGTTTGGAGTAGTGTGTATACGGAAGAAGTTTGTGAAATTTCTTTTTGCACTCTCTAACTATAAATTGACTGCATCTTGTGTGAATGGGGCAGAAAGTAATGTTTTTTTCCAGCATGTGTTTGAGCAAACACTTCAAGTTTTGTTTTTTTAATTTTATTATATTTCAAAATATTATGGGGGTACAAATGTTTTTGGTTACCAGGATTGCTTTTGTAATGCTTGAGTCAGGGTTGTAAGTGTGCCCCTTACCCAGATACTGTTCATTTTATCTGTTAGATAGGTTTTCGCCCATCCACTCCTGAACCTTTCCCCCTTCTTGATTTCCACTGAGCTTTACTGCCCTCTGTGCACATGTGTGCTCATTGGCAAGTTCCAATTTAATAGTGAGTACATGTCATGTTTGTTTTTCCATTCTTTAGATACTTCACTTAGGATAATGGTCTCTAGTTCCATCCATATTGTTCCAAAAGACATTAAGTCATCATTCTTCACTGCTGAGTAGTATTCCATAACGTACATGTACCACATATTGTTAATCCACTCATGAATTGATGGGCACACTTGGGTTTATCCCACATCTTTGTGATTATGAATTGTGTTGCCATAAACATTTGAGTGTAGGTGTCTTTTTGATAGAAAGATTTATTTTCCTTTGCGTAGATACCCAGGAGTGGGATTGCTGGGTCAAATGATAAGTCTACATTTATTTCTTTGAGGAATCTCCATACTCTTTTCCTTAAAGGTTGCACTAATTTGCAGTCCCACCAACAGGGTATAAGTGTTCCTTTCTCTCTGCATCTGCACCAAAATCTATTGTTTTTGGACTTTTCTTAAAACAGCTTTTTTAACTAGGATAAAGTGATATATCATTGTGGTTTTAATTTGCATTTCCCTGATGATTAGTGATGTTGAGCATTTTTTCATATGTTTATTGGCCATTAGTCTACGTTCTTATGAAAAGCTTCTGTTCATGTCTTTTGCCTACTTTAATGCGATTGTTTATTTTCTCTTTTTTTATTTGCTGATTTGCTTGAATTTTTTTGTAGATTCTGATCATTAGCCCTTTATCAGATGTATAGCTTGCACATATTTTCTCCCATTCTGTAGGCTGCCAATATACCCTGTTGATTATTGTCTTAGCTGTGCAGAAGCTTTGCAATTCAATCAAGTCCCATTTATTTATTTATTTATTTTGCTGTGATTGCCATTGAGGTCTTCTTCATAAATTCTTTACCTAAATCGATATCTAGAAGAGTTTTTCCTGCATTTTCTTCTGTAATTCTTATGGTTTCATGCCTTACATTTAAGTCTTTTCTCCATCTCAAATTGATTTTTGTGAGTGGTGAGATATATGGATCCTGTTTCATTCTTCTCCATGTGGCTATCCAATTCTCCCAGTACCATTTACTGAATAGGGCTTCTTTTCCCTAGTATATATTGCGGTCTGCTTCGTCAAAGATCAGTTGGCTGTATGTGGATGGTTTTATATCTGAATCCTCTGTTCCATTCCATTGGTCTATGTCTCTATTTTTGTGCCTATACAACACTGTATTGGTTATTACAGCCTTGTAGTATAGTTTGAGGTCTAGTAATGTAATGCCTCCAGATTTGTTCTTTTGGCTTAAGGTTGCTTTAGCTATTTTGGTCTATTTTCTATTTCTAAAAAAAGTGTAGAATTATGTTTTCTAGATCTGTGAAATGTGACATTGGCATTTTGATGGGAATTGCATTCAATCTGTAAATCACTTTGGTTAGTGTGGATGTTTTAACAATGTTGATTCTGCTGATCCATGAGCATGATATGTTTTTCCATTTGTTTGTGTGATCTGCAATTTCTTTCCTCAATATTTCATAGTTCTTTTTGTAGATATCATTCACCTCCTTGGTTAATTATATCCCTAGGTATTTTAATTTCTTTGTAGCTATTGTGAATGGTATTGAGTCTTTGATTTGACTCTCAGCTTGACTGTTATTGGTGTATAGGAATACTACTGATTTGTGTACATTGAATTTGTAACCTGAGACTTTGCTGGATTTATTATTAATTCCAGGAGTCTCTTGGTGGAGTCTTTGGGGTTTTCTAGATATAAGATTATGTCATCATCAAAAAGTGATAATTTGACCTCCTCTTTTTGGTTTGGGATACACTTGATCCTTTCTCTTGCCTAATTGCTCTGGCTATAACTTCCAGCACTATGTTGAAAAGAAGTGTTGACAGTGGGCACCCTTGTTTTGTTTCACTTCTGGTTTTCATTATAAAACTATCCATCCTTTGTTTTAAGATTTTTCTAAGCACTACTATCCTAGGATATAAATAGGTTAATGTCAAATAAGAGATTTCTTTGTAGACATTAACCCCAAAATATTTTCCACTATTAATAAAAACTTATTTGAGTCTCCTAAATGATGACTGTTTTTAACTTTTCAGGTATGACATATAAATATGACATATAAATGAATAACTAGTGCAAAAAAATAAAAATAATAGCACTAAGCACAAAAATTCAGTTTCCAGAGACTGAGAGAGTTGGATTTGCACTCTAATTCCAGTGCCTCTGCCACAGGCAATTTACTAATCTTTTGTAGGGATCACAATAATAATTTCCACATTCTTTGAATGTTATGAGGATTCTATCATATCCATTTTGTGGGTGAAAATACTGAGGCCCAAAGAGGAAAACATGCTGCTAGTAAGCTGCAGAAATAGAATTTTAAGTCAGGCAGTCTGCCCCAGTTCTGTGTTCTTAACAATAATGATATTCTGAATTTCAGGGATAAACACTTAGGTTAATCTATATGTACAGACACATACATTGCAATACCAAATGCATACGTGTGTGTGTGTTTGCCTGAAAAAGTGCATGATGAATTTGTAGAATAAATCTTAGTCTCTGTTGCTCTTGAGGTCTGTAACCACATTTATACATCTCTGTTTGTGGTTCTCATTCCCTAGCAGGCTGATTGAATTATATGGCATATTATATTCAAAATGAAGCACTGATTTGAAACCTTTCTGTTGCTCAGTAATAGATAATTGCTCCACCTTGCTTGAAGTTATGCTTAAACACATCCTTAGGCATTATTCTTGTGTGCTTCCTCTCAACCTCACTCGAGTTACTTGAGCAGTGGCTCTATATCCGATTATATATCATCAAGTGGCAGGATGATGACATTAATATGGATTAACTGTATTTCACTAGCTTTTTGATGATCTTTGGCCCTCAATGCCGAATAAACCGTTGTATCAGTTAAAACGTATGCCAGGCTACATTTTGCAGAAATCTCATGCTTGTATCTTGTGGCTCCACCAAACGGGAACTTACTTTCTTCACATATCAGGAAGTACAGGCCTTCGGGTCCTCTTTCTAGGACTGGTTCAGCAGGTTCTCAAGTCCTCAATGCCACAGGCCCCTCGTATCTTTCCATCATGACATCTTTAGCTTGAGTCTTTCCTGTTCTAGTTTTTGCCTTAAGGTCATAAAATGGCTGTTCCACGTCCTACCTCACATTTTCATTTTAGACAGGAAAGTCCCAGGTGTTTCTCTCTCCACCTTTTGATAAGAACAGTACCAAAAGGGCTAGTTGGTTAGTGAGCCTGGCCCATTGCTGCCCCAGATAAAATCCAGATTCCGTTAGTAAGAAGCATAAAGCACAAATGTAAATTTGGGTAAGCAGCTGGCAGCTTCTTTCACAAAATGAAGTTAAATAAATTTTCCCAAGGTCAAATATTTAGCAAATTACAAAGTTGGGATTTGTACCCTAATAGTCTGCCATTGAAACCCCAAATCTGCCACCTATATTGAGCATACCAGGGAAGTCCTGGTTTTGTTTATTTGTTTTGTTGTTCTTTTGTTGTTTTTGCAGAAGAAAAATTCAGAAGTTTCTTTGGCTATTGTCAATGGGCAGAACCCTTTTGACTGATTCGACATTCATCATATTTCGTAAACTGGCTTTACTCAGGATGGTAGGCAATTGGTAGGCAGTTGGTCACCCAATTGCACAGAAGGAAAGCGTGCATGAATCTTTTGGGTTAGCAAATGTTTATGCGCAATTATCTAGATTATTCCCATTTCTCTAATTGTTTTGAAATGGAGTACTTTTAATTATTACTTTCCTTGGTCAAAATATCTTCTTTATCCCTACCCTTAACTAGAGTTCAGTCATCACCCATGTGAATATCTGTATTTCTAGGTATGTTCTGTCCTTGCCTTTTCTGGACAGCCCTCCAGATAAGAGCTTACTTGCCTTGGCTTGGACTTTAGTTTTGTGGCACTTCCTTTGATAATTATGTGGTAGAAAGAATTCTAATGTGACCCCCAGTGACCCACACCTTTGTAGAAAATCCTCACCCCTGCTTGTGAAAGAGACCTGTGATTGTGATGCAATATCATGACAGCACTCTCACAATTAGATTTTATTTAGTGGTTAACTTAAAGAAAGTAGATCATGTCCAATGGACCTGACCTAATCAAGTTAACCCTTTAAAAGGAAAGACCCTACCTGATGACAGAGATTCAAAAGGTGAAAGTGGTTCAACAGGAGGTCTCCACTGCTGCCTTTCAAAGGTGGAGGGGCCATGTGACAAGGAACTGTGGATGCTCTCAAGGAGCTGAGAGTGGCCCCATGCTGACAACCAGCAAAGAAATAGGCATCTTGTTCTTACAATTGCCAAGAATTAAATTGTTATATGACCACATGAGCTTTCAAGAGGAACCCAAGCTCCAGATGACAATGAAGAATGGCTGATCCCATAATTTTGGGCTTGTAAAACAGATCATGAGAAGAGAACCTATTTATTCCATGCCTGGGTTCCCAACCCAGAGAAAGTGAGAGATAATAAATTCATGTTATTTTAAGACACTAAGTTTTAGGTAATGTGTTATGCAACAATAGATAGCTAATGTGTCTTGGCTTCAGTTCAAAATGTCTGACTCTTCTGTCTCAGACATTTCAAACCAAAGGCAAGTTTTGGCTGAGTCAAAGCCTTGCCCAAACTATATTAGAGGCATAAATATCAAGGTGCAGAATAGAGACCAAATATTGTAGGAATTTGTGTTTTTATTTTTGTTATCTTATGATTTGTACTAGAAAGATTTTAGAAGTGTCTTCCCATGTTACATACTTTCTAATACCCCCTACTGTGACCACCAAAAAGATAAAATTAAGCACCATATGATACACTGATTAGAAGTCACAGTTCAGTGGAACAAGGACAAAGTCCAAGGTGAGAGAAAATGTTTAAAAATCCAAAATTAGTAGACCATGCACCAAGGGTTTTCCACATAGTGAGAAACAGAATTTGATGCTCTTTGTCTTGCTGTGTGAAGAAAAGATCCTGTGGAGTGGGTTGGGAAGGAAAATGCTTTTTCTGTTGGTTTCTGCTTCGGGGAATTTTCTAGTAATCTATTTTAGTCTTCATTAACATATAAAGATTGAGTTCAGGGTCAAAGCATAGTAGGATCATTTGTCTAGAACCACACTGGTTTCACATGGGGATGGAAAGACATTGTGGTCGTGTGCATTTTTGGTAACTGTTTGCAAAGTTGGAATAAGCCACCTGCCTGTGATAAAATATGACCCTCACACACTCTCGTAAATTGCTTTTGCCCATTCACATTGAGAGGTCATTAATCTTGTTTCCCTTTATGGATGGACATTCAGCACATTCCCCACAATTGATTCAGCTCTAGTTTAGAGTTGTATAAAAAAAATTCACAAAGTACAGTTGGAGAAAAATGACACTTTGCAAGGGTGCAAGTTAAAAAGTGCTGTCTTTATCTTAACTACAAATCAACCCAGGTATTTTCAAAAGGGGCTGTGAAAAGAATCAAAGGAATAGGAAAAAAAAATAGCCAATAAATAATCACAAATTATTAGTCTAAAGGGACTTTGTAAGGCCTACACAATATAGGAACTCCCTATTTCACTACGGATAAGAAACAGTCCCCTAGCATGTGCTTGAGATCATCCTGGATGTAGGGTACTAACTACCTTATCAGACATCCCATCTTTTCTATGATCCTTTTACCACACTAGAAAAATACTTAGTTTGAATATTTTTATTTTACAATTGTCATACTCTGTTATGTTAATAATTTTTTCTTATTGTTGTCTCTTCTTTATGTCTTCAGTATATAGTATGATGTGCTGAATGTTAGTAAACACTTAGTATATTTTTGTTGGATGTCAATTCAGTGAAATCCTGGCTCCAATGATGGGAATTTTGTATACTATTTACTTATCATTCACATGACTGTAAGATGATTGTAAAAACATTGGCTCTGTGTGCATGGCTACAGTACTAATACTCTTTCTATGATCTTTTAATTTTTTTCTGATGCTTTTCCTCCAGGACATTCTAGTATAGTTCTAGCAGTAATTTCTCCAATATAACTAATGATTGGTTAGAAATAACTATAAGTTAAGATATCTGGGTACCTAGAAGCAAAGGTGATTCAGCTTTAGGCATAAGCCGTAAAGTGAGGAAGTACTTTAACCTCCTGTCCTTCTTTATCTTCCATTTAAATTGATTGTGAATGTCAAGCTATTATAATTACTGGACAAAAGCTAGAGTATATTAATTATAACCAAGGTAACATTCCATAAAATGTTCAATCAGGAGAAAGGGAGTATATGCCATATAGCAAACACAAGGGAATTTAAAATCACATCATAATCAAATGAATAAATATTTGACTTTCTGTGACATGCAGGGCTTCTACTCAATGATTTAGACAGAAAATACATATGATAAACTTACGGAATTTCCCCTTTATATATGAATTTACTTTGCCACCACGGAGTTAGGGCCATAATTGATCACGCAGATTTCCTCTTGAAATATATAAATGAAAATGTTGACAAATAATTATTCAACCAAGTATTACTTACCATTAAATTTGTCTTTAATCACTGCTCTTCACGTTTGAAATTGATGTAAACTACTGGCTGAACATATTTATGATTCAGATCCTTAAACTATGGAAGGTATACCTCATAGTTCTTTCCATTTCAGGCAAAATAAAAACATGCTGTAAACTGCTTATAATCTTTCCATAATTTACAAAAATAGAGGAATTACTAGTTTTTCAAGAGCCTCCATAGTCTCAGTGTCTTTCCTCCCAGAAGTGTATCATTTTCATACAATGAGATCTTATTGCTTATTTGAATATTTAAATTCTTATTTTAAATAATGATTATGACACTTGGTACATACAAAACAGATGCCAATACAGCCTAACGGATTTAAAGTAGGGATTGCTCTAAACTGAAATCTTTGGAGTATGCTTTCACATGGCTTACTTCATTTTGCGGAGATGGAGAAGACTGATGTATACATCTTTTGTTTGAAAAGGATACCACCCAAGGTGGGTTTGAGGAACAAGAGATGATGTTGTTCTGTGAATCTTGATATAGTTGCAGGGGTACATATATTAAGGGCCAGAGCTGAAATATTTAGAACAATAGAGTCATTTTTAGAGTCTATATTCTGTGTAGGGAAAGATAGGAAGAGAGATTACTAGCTAGCGGGAAGATTAAGGACAATGAACAGTAAAGAACTCAGATCTCAAAGAGGAATTTGACTAATTGGCTAATTGTTCTTTTCTGTGATGTGTATTGTGAATTCAGTTTTCCTCTCTTCATAAATTTTACACTTAGTTGCCAGATTCTTAATGATAATTTGTAGGAGTAGATCTTTTGGGAGAATGGACTAAAAGGAGGATGATGGTCTTTGGTAGGCACAGAGAAAATAGATAGGTCTGTGGAAATTTCCCAGCTCTACCCTTCATTAATCTTTTTATTAATCTCATGTTTGGATCACGATAGAAGAAATAGATTGAAAAATGTTTTAAGTATTTATGACAATTTTACTATTACATAAATTAAGGTAAGTAGTCTCCCTGTTGAATTCTGGAAATATTTATATCTATTACCATTCTTCCAAAAATGCATGTGTACGTATGTATTATGTTTTCTGGCAAAGTTAATAAATATGGTATAATGATTAGCTAAGATATAATTAAGATACAAAATAAATAGCAACTCAGAGAATTAGATAAAAAGGTAGGCATAATATTAAATATATATTTTAACAAGCAAAATTTGTCTTTGTTTAAAGTACTTTAGAACTCCAGAGAACCCTCAAATCACCAATTACAAAGGACCAAAAAAGAGTTGTGTTTTTTTCCTCTAAAACTTCTTGTATTTTTAAATTCTAAACAAATAGGAATAATAAGAAAAAGTCCGGGGAAATAAAATTGTAAATCTAACCTTTATCTTCTCATTTGAGACTGCCTTCTAAATAATAATTCCCCAATTTGCTATTTGATGAAAGAGTAAATTTATTCATGTTTAATGCAATGGGTAATAGAATGGTGATTGATCTGTCATAGTTATAATCAGTGACATGTGTTAAGTATCTTTATGCATAGTGGCAGAGGGAGTAACATGTAAAGAGAGTGAGGGATAACAAAAATGGGCCATGAAGAACACATGACATATTATGTTGCCATGACCCATTCTCTGGAATTTGCCGTGTCACTAGGCACAGGGTTACATACCTGGGTTCTTCAGTGGCTGTCGAATTGAAAATGTTAATACAAAAGTGTTTTAAAACTATTTACTTCATTAAAACCTCGTAGAAAATAAAAAAGAACATCTGGCTGGAAATCTAAATTTCTGGTCAAGCATTATTTTCACAGTAATTCAATATAAGATTCAATATCTCTACTCTAGTACTACAAAAATACTAGGTGCTACTTCTAACTTTTTCTTACTTTTGCCAATCAAGGCAACAACATTGGCTCATTAATGAACAGGTGGAGTGGGCCAGTGAGGAGTTGGACTTAGCTGGAGCACGGGAGCACATTCAATAGGCTAGCAAGAAAAATATTTGATTGGGTTATGTGCTCTTCTGGGCAGTGGATACTACAAGGCCACTAAACTGAAGTTCAATTGAGTGGAAGCAAAATTTTAGTCTACTTTGTAGAGTCCAGTAAGCACAAGAGCAAGTGGGGTATGATAACGTAGTCTTTACTTTGGAGGGGATTACCATCTTGGTGGAGAATTCAAGACAATCAAGAATTAGGGTAATAGAAATATAATAGAAATAAGGTTAGTGACATGCTCTTTAGGATTCAGGTGAGAGATTACTTGGTATGACTGTAAGAATGAGAAAAGACTTCATGGAGAAAGTGAGATTTGGGCCTATTCCTGGGGATTTGATGATATTGTAACAGATAAGAAAGGGCATGTCTTAATGCAAAATGTATAATTGAATTATCTGAATTAATTACTTAGCAATAGAGTCTTCTGCTCTTATGATAGTATTCGGTGCCAAAATGATTTGGGAGTTGTGGTCTTTGCTACCCATGACAGAAGGAGACAGTTTCTGTTTTTGATGCAGATTTAGTGGCACTCACAGTCCCATCTGAGCTGGTTATCCCAGGTGGAAGTGAAATTGCAGAGTATGGGTTTGGGGCTTTGTTCAGGGATCAAGAACAGCACAGGAATAAAAGCCAAATCTGAGGTTTCAGACTGGAAATTTCCCCACACCGGAACATAGCCATGATAATGCTGCTTATCTCAACCCAGGAGCTGCTGATCAATGCCTGGATTTTTACTAGCTTTCCTGTGGCCACATCATCATTTTAAGTTTTTGTAACAAGAGTGAAATGAACTAGTATTTCAAATACTAGATATTCTCTTTTTTTTTAAGTGCTGTTATCAAATTTTTTTCTAGTTATCTTCATAGCTTCATCAACCTCTCATGGCTTCAGTTGTTTTAGTTGTTGCTTTGTTGTTGTTTTGACTCTAAAATGGAAGTTAATTTTGCCTTTGGTGTCAGGCTGTTCTGAGCGTGCATTTGGCTTCTATTTCTTAGGGACTATGTGACTTTTACAAGATATTTAGCTAATTTGATTCTAAGATGTTTATATCTTAAATGAGAATAATAACGGTTCATTTCTAATAAGAAAGTTATAATAATCACTTAATACAGTAGTTAAGGAAAAAAACTCAGGAGCTAGTCTGGTTTTAATTTCAATTCTATTGCTTAATAAATATGTAGCATGGACAATTTCTTTAACCCCTCTGTCTCAGTTTACTCATTACAAAATAGGGGAAATAGTGATACAACTTGATATGATTGTCTTAAAGGTTGTATAGATTAATAGTTTAAATACATTTGCAACACTTCCTGGCTTATAATAAAAATCATGAGTGCTTATTCTGCACAAAGTCAAGTATTTAATAATTATCAATTATTAGTAGTTAAAGGACTGTTTTGTGAATAAAAAAGATAATGTGAGTACTGTGTCCGGTAAATAGTAACATACAATAAGAGTTAGCTCTGGTATTCTAGAGTAAATTCAAGCTCAAATATTCTCTGAGTCCACAATTTCAGGAATTTTATTAGTAAACAATTACAAATTAAAGTTTTTAAGAAAAGAAATTGACTACACCAATTTGTATCTGATCATAGAATTTTTATTTCTAGAATCTTAATATGTTTTAAAGAAATATAATAAATCAAAAAGAGCTCATAAATAAAAATAAATTAACAAAGCCTTCTACAAACTATAAGCTATTGTCCTGTTTTAAAGGCTAAAATGAAACAAAACGAAGCAAAAAGAAAAAACCTAAGCCCTAGAAAAATGACTAAATCTACAAAGACAACTATGGGGGCATTTATGGGATCAACCCAGGATTCCAGAGAACTCTGAGGTGCCCAGAGTAAACCTAGGCCTTGATTACAATAACCACAAAGCAAAAACAGTGTGGGGATCAGGGTAGCTTCCAATGTGGATTTACGCTCTCCTCATCTGCTGCTTTTTCTGCTGCAATTTCATCAGCTTTCAGATGAGAAAATCAAGGATTAGAAATGGGAAGTCTTATTGCCAAGGTCATATAATTTATCTGCAATTTAGATCTGTATTACATCCAGGCCTCACTCCTCTGTCGAGCCACACTGTGCCTCTTATCAATCTAGTTCTTCCAGTGTTTATTCTACAATGCTCTTCTATAGCACTGGGTTGGAAGAGTTTTATAAGGTTATCTCCTATTGGAATTTCTCCACCCTTATCTCCAAAAGTAATATTAGGTTTGACTTGAGATTTATCATGTGAAAGTTCACTCCACCTACCAATTTACTGTTCTAAAATCCAAAATGACCCTGGATCTCTGTAGATAGTAACTGCAGTGCAATCTTCAGTTCATGGAGATGCTGTGAAATGCAAGGATTGCAATGTTAAACCATTTTTCCAATATTGTGTTTGATTTTTACAAACCAATGCAGAACTCCCATGGAGACCAATACATAGCTTAGACGTCTTTTTTTTTAAATATATAAAATTTGATAAAAATGTTTACTTAAAACCTAATGAATAAAGCATTGGGGATATGTACATCAGCATTCTACAGAGAAACAGAACCAGCAGGGTGTCTATCTGTCTACCTAGAAATGTATTTTGAACAGTTGGCTCATGAGATTGTGGAGGCTGACAAGTGTAAAATCTGCAGGGTAGGCTAGTAGCCTGGAGGCCCAGGAAGAAGTTGCAGTTTGAGTCTGAAGGCAGTCTTCTGGAAGAATTTCTGTTTGCTCTGGGGAGGTCAGCCTTTTCTATTAAGGTCTTCACCTATTGAATGAGGCCCATCCATATAAGGGACATCGATCTGCTTTATTCAGTCTATTGACTTAAATGTTAATCTCATAAAAAAAAAATACCTTCATGGAAACATCTAGAATAACATTTGACCAAACATCTGGGAACCATGGTTTAGTCAAGTTGACACATAAATTTAACCATCACAAATCCATCTTTTGTCAAATTGGCACTTGTACACATCTTAAACCACACTTAATTTGTAAATAAAGCCAATAACAAGACCATGCTTTTGCCTAACACAATTCTGTACACAATTAAAAATCCCCTTTCTCAAAAGAAGATGCAAAATCTTTGAAAGTCTTTGTGATGCTTACTGTTTTTGATATTCTCTAACTTAAATACCATGACATAAAGTTAACAATATTTAAGTACTAGCACATAAAGCCAATACATCTTATGTTACATGATAAGTGGATAAGAGGGATGAAAATAAAGATATTTGAGAAATAAATATTCATAACAAAATAATAAATACTCTTCACAATTATAGTTCTCAATTCTGTACTGGTTACATAGCTGTAACATATTTATAATGGCTTTCTTTCATTATCCATTACATATTCTCTTTTTCCTAGGCAAGCACCTCAACTGGCCATGGTTATTTACCTGGTGGAGTGACCCAAACCTTTATTTTTGAAGAGTCTAGACCATTAGTTGTCATGCTTGAATTGGGTTGTTATAGTTTTCCATTGAATTTAATCACAGAGAAAGGTAATGCTAAGGAATGCCTTAAGGATCTCCTGTATTCCAGACATATTCTTATTTCCGTATCCTTATTTCCACTGAAGAGTTCCAGGCCAATTTCTCCTTAATAGTTGAGTTCAATCATCACAGTAACTCCCTTCTCTGCCTGTTGATTCAGAGACAAAAGGATCTCAGAGTCATGAAGTAGCAGTTAACTTCTAGTCCAAAGGAGTCATTGTTGTGTCTCCTTGTGGAAGCATTCCTCTCTTTGGAACTAAGACTTTTAGTCCTGCAGAGCATAAGGTCATAAGAACAGGAAGCAAAAGGTTTGTTAATGGGTCACGAGTGGTAATAGTGAGTGGTACCACTTCTATTTCCACCACTCTTATCGTGGAACCATGAATCTTGGATACGGGGAAATAGCACCATATTTTGGATGCTGATTTAGAGCATATATAGATTCCTGGAGAACCTTTCCCCAGCTCAGCAAGGTACTGTCACCTGGTTGACACTGTAACTGAGCCTTCGAAAGATCATTACACTGGTCTGTCAATCCAGCTGCTTCAGAATTGTTGGGAACATAACAAGACCAGTGAATTCCATGATCATGGGCCCATTTCTATGCTTTGTTTGCTGTGAAGTGAGTTCTTTTATTAGAAACAATGCTGTGTGGAATGTCATGACTGTAGATAAGGCATTCGGTAAGTCTGTAGATGGTAGTTTTTGCAGAAATATTGTGTACAGGGGAGACGAATTAGTACCCAGAGGAAGTCACTCTTCCAATAAGAACAAAACACTGCTTCTTCCAAGATGGAAGTAGTCCAGTGTAATCAACCTGCCACCAGGTAGCTGGCTGATCACCCTTGGGAACACTGCCATATTGAGAACTCAGAGTTTGTTTCTGCTGCTGGCAGATTGAGCTCTCAGCAGTGGCTATAGGTAGGTCAGCCTTGGTGAGTACAAGGCCATGTTTCTGAGCCTATGCATAATATACATTCCTGCTACTATGGCCACTTTGTTTGCAAATACATTGGGCATTGAAAAGAATGGCTGAGAAAACAGGCGGACTGGTATCCACTGGACATGTCGTTCTATTGACCTGCTTATTAAAGTCCTTTTCTGCTAACATCACCCTTTGGTAAGCATTCAGGTGGAACCCAAATACCTTCATAATCTTCATTCAGAGAGTTCTATCCACATACTTCATCCCCAGATTTCCTTGTACCAATTTTCCAATTATATTCCTTCCAAGTTCCTGACCAACTTGCCAAACTATGAATAGGTATATAATCACACATATGGCCATTTCTCCTTCCAAGCAGAGTGAAAAACTAGGTGTACTACCTGATGTTCTGCCCACTGAGAGGATATTTTTGCATGACTGTCCTTCAGATATGTGCCAGAAAAGGGCCATAGTGCTGTGGCTGTCTACTTTATGTGCCTTCATATCGTGCAGAACCACCTGTATGCCAAACCCAAGTCTGCCAACTGACAGTAGGGCACTATACATGAAGCCATAGGTGTGGGTTGCAAGAGAAAAGGCAATATAGCAGGAATGGGGACCACAGGTGTTTGGGATACTTCTTAATGTAATTTACTTGTGTTTTTAGGGCCATTTGGGCCTGATTATGTGATCATTTGATGATGGAATGCTACTGTGTAACCCAATTTCATGGTTTGATAGGTCAGATAGCCAGTTCATAATAGGCAACTCAGGTTGTGTGGTAATTTGGTGGTCCATGGTTATGCATTCAGTCTGTTCTAAGGCTCAGTAGCAGGCCAAAAGCTATTTCACAAAATAAAAGCAGTTATCTGCAGAGAATGGCAGGGATTTGGTCTGACATTCCAAAGGTCTGCTCTATGATTAACCTATATGGGCCTGTTGAAGGTTCAAACAACATTCCTATCTGCCACTGACACTTTAAGCACCATTAAATTTGCTGGGTCACATGGCCCGTATGCCATAGCAGCTATATGGCAGCCCAGTCCTGTTGCAGAGCCTTCTCTTATTCTAGCAGGTTTTTAGGTCATACTAGGATGAAGTAGCATACTTAACTATGAATATATCGCTCTCAAATCCAAAGTGGCCTACTAGACAGAGATTCTGGATTTAATATTATAGCTCAAGAAATTAGAAAGGGCTCTAATAGTTTGGTCAGTTGGACCAAGAGGTGGCCTGTAGTAAATTAACTTGAAATGCTGGACCTGCTTTTGTGCACTGCAGAGGAAGGGATTCAGGGGCTTAGGAAGACTGGAATGTTAGAGTGGATTTGTTGCTTCAGATCTGCTCAGTCACTCTGGGAAGATCCAGAGGTCACACTTTTCACCACAACTGTGAGAAACAAATTTGTAAGGGGTACCCTAGCATCCTTGAAGAGCTCTGTGACTGCTCTTCTCTCTTAGCCAGAAAATACAGTGGGAACTGCTGCCACCGAATGGGGAAAACTAAATGCAATGGAGTAATGGAGTCCTGGGGTGGCAGAGGCCAGGTGGCAGTATTCAGTCTCCTAAGGCAAGGGGGCTAGGTTAGTGCAGTACCATAATGAAAAGCAGAGTCAGAGCAGCAATCACAATAGTTTGACTTGGGCAGATCTATGGCATTGGCTGGTTGATCATGGAATTCCTAGAAGTTAAATGGATGGGAAACCTACTAACTCTTACTTGATCTGTATAAATCAAAGACTTCTAGATCAAGTGAACAAAAATATGATCTGAATCATAAAAAACAGAGAGTCACAGCTCTTTAATCAATTCCCAGATTTGAGGCAGTTTATAGACTCAGGACTCCTTGAATAAAGGGGAGACAGGATTCCTTGAGGAAGGATCATGCAACACTACCAAAAATTTATACTGTTAACTTTTCTCCCACTTTTCCCCAGTGGAGCCTATAGCCTTTTACCAGGGTGACTGTGTATTAAGGAAAAGGAAATAATTAGACCTTTTGGTGACTGTTGGACACTGGCTCTGAATTGGCATTAATTCTAGGAGACCCAAAATGTGGCTGACTAGTCAGAGAAGGGGCTGATGGAAGTCAAGTGATCAATGAAGTTTTAGTTTAGATACATCTTACAGTGGGTCCAGTGGGTCCCCAAACCTATCCTGTAGTTATTTCCCCAGTTCCAGAATATATAATTGGAATAGACATACTCAGCAATTGGCAAAATTTCCAAATTTGAATGACATATTCTTTTTAATCCTCAAAGAACCCATAAACTAAGGAAGGAGAAAGACATTTTCCATTTGTGTCCCATGGAGTATACAATATTTTAAAATATTTTTAATTCTTGAATTTTCTATCAAATTTCCTAGAAGTTATTTATATTATCTTTGAAAAAAAGAAGAAATGTTATTTGCAATTTATCAACATTCATGTCATCATTTAAAGTTTTGTTTAGTTAATGAAGGAGAACTGTAGAATTTTAATTATGAACAATGTAGAAGACACTTGATGGGAAGGTAATTAATTCCCCTCAAAATTATTTAATGATACAGATTGCCTCTTTTCACTGCCAATTATATAGATTTATTGATTCTCAGTTTCTCAGGAGTGTCTTGTCTTATTGTTGTGCCTCAATTTTATCATTGCTATTTTGCAGCTCTGTAATTAGTTTTGATGGTATTTTTCTTCAACTGAATAGTTAAATGTGATTTGAACTTTATGTGATTAAGTCTAATGGATTGCATTTCCTGCTGCCTTCATTTGACTGGCAATGGAGAAAAATAGAAGCGAATGAAGTTGGTGAAAGAATTCAAACAATCATGTCATATCCTGAAAAAAATTTTGAATATCCAAGTCTTCTTAACATTCTCATTTCTTGGCAGTAGTTCTGTCAAGGACTTAAAATTCATGTCCAAATTTATATTACATTCTTTTAAACCCAATTAATCAGCAGCAAAATTTATATTAATGTCATGACAAATCCCCCATATAATTTTTTTTCTTGTTTTATAAAGATAATCTTTCACTCACAATTAACTAGTACATCTAGTGAATTTAGGTTATTTTTCTAATGTTATCAGAACACATCTGGATACTTTATAAGCTCTAATTTTGCCACATTATCTCGTGATCAATTTTTTTTTTTTTTTTTTTGGTACCAAAGAGTCTCACTTGCAGATCCATCTTTCAACGCTGAAATTCTGTCTCACATGTTCACGCAATCAGACATTTAGGGCTATAACAGAGAGAATATGTGTGTTTAGATGGAGCATTTTTATGAAATGTGCAACGTTCCTTACAGCAGATTTGTTTGGCTGTCAAAACCTCAATTACAACAAGCTAGAACAGAGTTTCCAAAAACCAGAGTACAGAAATTGAAATCTCTGCTGCCCAAGGAATGTCATTTGTCTGATACCGTGCTTGTATTTACAAGGGAGGTTGCCAGAACCATTCTACAGTTTGCCTTGCAAAGGTAGAGCTTTCACTCTACAATAAAAATATAAAAACATTAGAAATGGCAGAATGTTCCTGGATTCTCTTTTTCATGGTTACACAATTTTATATCGTATTTCCAAAGGATGCCTAAGAAAATGGACCAGACAGATTGTACCCAGTGCAGCCAGAGGGGGGATAAAAACCTTTAAACCTGGACTGTGCAATGACTGCCATCTGAAACAAACCAAATCTGGAGGACATGTGGAGTACTTTTAAATTGCTTTTCACTCCATGCTGACTGTCTCTTGTTTTGCTGACGGATTATCATTGGTCTTTATTTTATCCTGATTGGGGAATTTATTACATGGTACTCATGGAGATGGATGCAACTGGGCTCTTTACTAAGCTCTCGTATTCTGCTAGAAAGCATTTCCTTTGGCAATTGAAATGGACCTTTTTGTTCAGCTAAATCATCATTAGCACCTTTTGAACTTCCAAAAGTATTGGTGTGTTATATTGTCTTATTCTTTAGGAGAATTGGATGAGAGGAATTAAAAAAAAAAAAAACAAAAATTTCGAATTTTACTGCTTTTACCCCCTGACTTGTGTAGAGAAAAGGACATGGGCATTAACATTAGCAGGCATTATGCGATACTAGTTTAAAAGCTTGAAGTTCTGGTTTCAAATTGTCTCCTTTGTTTGAAACGTTGTTAAACCACTTACTATCTGTATAGTTAGGCAAGCTCCTTAACAACTCCAAATTTTTATTTTCTCATCTTACGTGAGTCAGGACCTCTTTTGTAGAGTTAGAAAGATTTAATGAGGCAATCCATTTAAGATGTTTAGCATAGTGCTCATCATGTCATAAACCCATGTGAGCAATTTTTTATGCTGTTTGAATCCGTTCTAGCAATTACTAGCTGGGTGACCTCACCTAAAGTATTTACTCTCTCACATCTGTTTTCTTATCTTTGAAAGGAAGATAATGTTGCCTAACCTGGAGAACTATTTTGAGCATTAAAATGGATGTAACACGCCACGCGTTTGACACTTAGTAGTTAATCAATACAGTCGACTCTCCATACCCTCGGGTTCCACAGGGCCCCCTATCGGACTGGAGCATCCAAGGACTTTGGTAATTTGGATGTCCGTGGGGTTCCTGGAACCAATCCCTCTGTGAATATGGAGAGCTGACTTTATATACCAGTTTACTCCCCTTTCACTGTCACTTAAGTAACAAAAATGACAAAACAACAAAACAACAACTATTATTAAATGCCTCCTAAGTGTCAGTCACTATACATTCTAAATAAAGACAGTCATCCACCATCGTGTTTTTGCTAAAATGATGGCATGGTTCAATGACACGGATTCACCATTCTGTCAAATTGCTGGGTCACTATTGCTCTGTGTTAAATAATTTGTAGCTTTTGCTTTAGACCCATGTGTAATAATTTACTTGCCTATCATGAAGAATCAATTGTTTTCTCTTTGGTATCCAGCTTCTGCTAGAAGAAAAAGTAAGATCTGATTTAAAGATTTAACTGAGGTTATGTGCCTTTTGGGAGGTTCTTAGGTGAACTTTCCACCTCTACACAGGGAATTCTTTAGTAGACCCTGGAGGTTTCAGAAAGAGTGTCAATATTACATCTCATTGTCTGCGGCACAGCAGAAAAAAATGTGGTCACCACACCAAGTGTCTAAATACAATGTACAACAAAAAAAGTTTCATTTCTGATGCTGCCTGGATCCTGACAGCTTTTCACATAGAAAAGCTATTAAATCCTTATGGATACGTCATTTCTTTCAAGATTTTCAAGTAATAGTTTTAGGAAAATATTACTTTTTTATTTCTTTGCAAGAGCTCTTTCAAGGACTTTTGAATGCAAGTCCAAATTTATATCAGATTCTTTTAAAACCCAATTAACCAACAGCATTATGTGTTAAAAGAAGCACATCCAGGTGATTGATTTCTTTGCAGCCTCCATCCTTCTCCAAAACTCTGGGCTGTCTGCAAGGATGGAAAACAATGGATTGATTTAATGTATCTAGGCGCCTGAAACAGAACTTTAATAGGAATGCCAAGAATTGCCATTAGAAAGGATGCTGCCATTTATTTGCTCATTTCCCAAGAGCAGAAAATCTATTGCAGTGATTTGAATAAGTTTCAATAAAGTATGGAAAGGTAGTGGGTGTCATGACCTTCATGTTGGGTCAAAGTAATAACTTGCCAGAGCAATTTATTTTAAAATAACTTTATATTTATGTTATACTGTTTTGACAAAGGAAGATGGAATTTTAGATGACTAATTTTTCCAGCGTTGGCTCTTTTAGTTTATAAACTTGGAGAAGCTGAATAAAGTGAATAAAAATTTGTAACCTGGATTATTGAGGGGTGTTCTGAAGTTTTTGCTTTTATTTTTGGAAACAGTACACTGGTTGCTATTCTAATTAATTTGCTTCAAAATGGAATTATTAATTTACTATAAAATATGAATTACTTAAAAGGAAATGTAATACAGTAGTTATAACATTCAGTTCAGAGTTGGTAAACCTGGTCTTTACAATTTGTGAATTTAGAGACATCATTTAATCCTCTGGGACCCTGGATCTTTTTCTTACAAATGAGATAATTTAAATGGATGGTCACTATGTCTCCTTAAGTTTTAAAATTCTAAAAGTCTGTTCATCTTGTTGTCTCTTTGAAGGCATAACTTAAAGCTTTTAAATAACTCTTACATGACTGAATGATGTGTCATAACTTTGCAGTCTGTATTTTTATTTATGCATCTTTTTTATTACTTTCATTATGGTCTTAGGGTAGTCACTTACCTTCCTCAGGTTAACATCTACATATAAAAATTGGAAATTTTCACAGTTCTAATGTTTTCTGTTTATAGTGTATATTTATAAAGTATGAAGTGTGTGGTTCTCAGTATAGTAGGAGATATATACAAGTTATAAAAGATATGATGCTTACTCTTGAGAAAGTTTTTGACTTCTGTTGAATGAGATTCATGGTCTTCATGAAACCACTAGAATTAGGTGTAAAACATGTGCTTATGTTCTTTTGTTAAAGAAAAGAATCCATAGCTTTCATAATAATTTTAAATAGTACATAGTGAATAAACTTGGAGGTTTGACCATTAGAAATGTACTGCAATGATTCTTAAAATGTGATGAGTGATGGGGTGGTGGTCCTCTGGCACATCTTCAGGTGGTTCAAGAAATGAATCTATTTTCCTAGTGACACTAAGATGATATTTTCCCTTTTCATTTCTGTTTACTAATATATTATGTACAGTGAAGTTTTCTAGAATCTCCATGATATATGTATGTTATCATAAGAGACTAAAGGCAGAGGCAGATATGAGAATCCAATTATCTTCTATTGAGCCAGATAATAAAGGTATTTTAAATGTAAAATGTCACTCTTCTCACTATTTTTTAATTTTGGAAAATATAGTTATTTGTCCAAAAAGATATTTATCTGAACATGTGCTAACTTCATTTCTGTTATTTTGAAATTAATAAATGTTTTAATAATTCTGATTTTAAATTCTAATATGATAATATCAACAAATAAAATCCACGTTAAAAAAAAGTTCTTTGGAGTCCTAAATAAATTTAAGAGTGTTGATGGGGCCCTGAGATTAACATGTGTGAGAAATGCTGACCTAGTGCATTTATTAAAGTAGGATAACCTGTAGTAGTAAACAGGGCTGCCTTGCTATTAACTTTACACAAAGAGATATATCTCCCTCTCAGCTAATTGCCAAAGTGGATGTTCAGTTTAGCAGGATAACTCCCTGAAACACGGTAATTCAGAGATTCAGGCAATGGTATGGCTTTGCCCTCTTCAATATGTGACTTTCACATTTGTTCTAGAGGACAATGCATCCCAATTCCCTGGAAAAAAGAATGAGCACGGAGGAGCAGAGGTGGGAAATTGTTATTAGCCTGGCCCAGAAGTCTCACTCATCACTTTCACTTACATCCCGCTGGCTAGTACTGCGTCCCTTGGCTAAATCCAACTGAATTGAAAGCTGAAGCACTTGAGTTATAAATTCCTGAAAGATGTTCCCAAGATATCTAATTGATATTTCTTTGCTCTGGGCTTCCATCATCCCCTCTAGATACCCTTCTTGTGACACTTACCTGATTCTCTTGTAATGGTGAATTTTCTTATGTGCTTCGTTCATTAGCTTTTAGCTCCTAATCCTGGAGCAGCATCTCTTCCTAATTCTACATTGTGGTGCCTTGCATCTAACATGAAGTCTGTGTGGCCCATTGTAAGCCCTTGGGTAGATATTTACTGAACGGATCCCATTTAGTTTCAATAAAAGCAATTGAATAAAAGGCAAAGGTGGGAGTTAAGAGTTTGTGCTAAAAGAACATTTGTGAACTTAAAAGTGTAGTGTGGTAGGAAACTAAAGTGTAGCAATCACACAGACATCAGGAAGCATGAAATAGGTTATGTTAGCAAGAGTCATCACTGTGAAAGTTGACACAACCAACCCAGGATATAAGAATGAGGAAGGAAGATAAAATGATCCATGTCCTGAAATCATTAAAATAACCTGTGACAGGACAGAAATGCAGAGAGTCTGATATAAGATGGCATGATTCTTAAGGGATGGGAAGTTATCGAGCAATGGTGATAGAATAGTGGTCTGAATGTGGCAACTCAAATATCTGTTGAATGAATGGATGGTGAGTAGAGGTATAGGTGATGAAACCTCACCTTTCATTTTATTTCATGATCCTCAAGGAAAATGGTGTTAGAAGAAAATCAATTTCAACTTAAGATGAGCAAATTAAAAGAATGCTTACTTAACAGTTAAAAATGTTGGAGGGGTTTATTCCAAATAAAACATGAATTCCACAGAACACAGTAGGTTCAAAAGTTTGGAACATAAAGATAGAATTGAATTGAGGAAAAGCAAGGCTGGCCCAGATTGAGGAAGTATTTTGAGAGGATATAGCAAAGAGTTTTTTATAGAGTGAAATTGTAGAAACTGTTTGAGATATTCATATTAGGGGGATGGATGAAGTCATTTTATTAAGTGTTCATAGCATTAAATACATCCAGTTATAGTGGTTACATTAATTTACCTTCCTGCCAACAGTGTATGAGGGCTCCCCTTTGTCCACTTCCTTGTCAGCATCTGTTACTGCCCTTTTGATAAAAGTCATTGTAGCTGGGCTAGGTGTCTTCATTGCTAAGTTACTATTGATGTACTCTTTAAATTTAAGAAGAACATAATTTCTTTGCAAGTTGCCTGTTCAATAGGTAATCTTTAGCTAATGTTTACATAACTACTCTACCACTTTTAGTAAAATTTTGCCATTTAAATAAACAAAGAATTGAGCATATAATACTCTCAGAGGTATAGTAAAAGTGAATTAGGGGATTTTATTACATAAAATTGAAGTGTTTTGTAATGTCTTATGGGTATACCATGATCAAACATGTTTGTGGGATATATTTGTACTTGTCATTGATTGTCAGTAATTCAAATAAAAACATGGCTTATATTTGAATTATTTTTTTTCTTTTTTTTTAACATTTTTTTTAATTTTTTTTTTATTGGGGGAAAACTACAAAGCATTTATAGTACAATGTTTACAGTCACAATTTGTAGTGAGCTGATTTCCCAAAATATATAACCACTCAAGTTGACTTATCTTGTTACATTCAAAAACCTACTCTGTCAAAGTAGTCCATAGAGTGCATACATAGTGCTCCAACTGTATCTACGTACAACCAACTCCATTTAAAGTGTACAATTAAATGATTTTCAGTGAATTTACCGAGGTGTTCAGTTAATCACATAAATCAGTTTTTGAGGAATTCCTTTCCCCTATTGAGACCCCTAATTCCGCTCCCCAACTACTTTTGAAGCATATCCCACCCCTCCACAGTGACCCTCCACGTCGCTCAGACTTGGGTCTACCCCCCAACCCCCAATTCCCCAGTGTTCGCTCCCACCCTTGAGCACCATAGTGCTAATCAGTCAATACCAATTTGATGGTGAGTACAAGTGGGACCCATTCTTTGGGTCTTGTGTCATCTCACTTCGAAGTGGTTTATTCAAATTCGTATTGGGTGTTTACTGTGAGGCAGATTTTATACTATACCTATACTATTCTGAAGGTATGTAGGTAAACATGACAAAGATCATGCCTTTGAAAATCGTT
>CAUYRT010079604.1:0-30370 GCA_963574885.1 Lepilemur ruficaudatus | reverse complement strand
ATATGAAATTTGCTAATCACTGGGAAATATAAAAAGAACAAAAATATGGTCTTGGTCCTTAAGGACATTTCAGTCTTTTTTTTTTTTTTTTTTTTTGTTACAGAGTATCACGATGTTGCCAAAGCTAGAGTGCTGTGGCGTCAGCCTAGCTCACAGCAACCTCAAACTCCTGGGCTCAAGCAATCCTTCTGCCTCAGCCTCCCAAGTAGCTGGGACCACAGGCACGCGCCACCATGCCTGGCTAATTTTTTATATATGTTTTTAGTTGGCCAATTAATTTCTTTCTATTTATAGTAGACATGAGGTCTCGCTCTTGCTCAGGCTGGTCTTGAACTCCTGACCTTGAGCGATCTGCCCACCTCGGCCTCCCAGAGTGCTAGGATTACAGGCATGAGCTACCGCGCCCGGCCGACTTTTCAGTCTTGTTAGTGGGAAAGAAATACATGCTGCTATCTATAGCCTATAGTATAGTAGTTCTGTAAGTGTAGTTCCTGGACCAGCAGCATCTGGGAACTTGTTAGAAATGCAAATTCTGGAGCCCTGTCTCAGACCAACTGAATCAGAAACTCTGGGGGTGAAACTCAGTAATCTGTGTTTCCACTCCCAGCCCCTTGGCGATTGTTATGCCTACTAAAGTTCGAGAACCACTGGTCTAGCACATTGATTGCCACACTAGAAAAAATTTTTTTCCCAGAAATAGAATAAAAACTTCAAAAGCAGCCGGGCGCGGTGGCTCACGCCTGTAATCCTAGCACTCTGGGAGGCCAAGGCGGGTGGATCCCTCAACATTAGGAGTTCGAAACCAGCCTGACCAAGAGCGAGACCCCGTCTCTACTAAAAATAGAAACAAATTAATTGGCCAACTAAAAATATATAGAAAAAATTAGCCGGGCATGGTGGTGCATGCCTGTAGTCCCAGCTACTCGGGAGGCTGAGGCAGAAGGATCGCTTCAGTCCAGGAGTTTGAGGTTGCTGTGAGCTAGGCTGACGCCACGGCACTCACTATAGCCCGGGCAAGAGAGTGAGACTCCATCTCAAAAAAAAAAAAAAGGCAAAACTTCAAAAACTTTATTATAAAAATAGAATAAAAACTTCGAAAGCAAAATGATACTTTCTAATTTAATGAAAACTTTGTTATTTTTTATTGTTTTCTGTGTGTGAGTTACATGCAACTTGAAAAATAGTTCACACAGCTCCCAAGGTAGAGACGTGTGAGTTACATATGCTTCACAAGGCCCCAGGGGCAAAACTAGCATGAGTTAAATACAACTCACATATCAGTTAATGTGCTAGGCAAAGAATGATTAAGTGCTAGAAGAGATCTAAAGTGTTGTGGAGGCAGGAAGATCTCTTGAGTCCGGGAGTTTGAATCTTGCCTGGGCAACATAGCAAGATCCTGTCTCTAAAGAAAAAATAAAATGCTGTGGAACAAAGAGGGAAGTGATTGGTTTTGGATTGGCAGATCAGGAGGAGATGGTATTTGCACTGGGCCTTGAATGATGAGAATTTCAGTGAGTGGAAATTTGGAGAAAATTGCAGTCTAGGCTAAGGAAGTAGGCTGAACAAAAGCCAGAGATGTCATGATGGTAGGGTATGGTATGCATTGGGGGACCTCCAGGTGTTCTTTGGAAAATGTGACAGGTGAATTACACCCTCCCCTAGACTTGGCCTTGATTCCTTTGGGGACTTCAGAACTCATTTGACCCTTTGGTCTGAACTAGATCAGGATAATACAGGTCTGGGCTGGACTCATTCATTTTTTTCCCTAAATTATTACCATACATATGCTTTCACCTACAGCCGGTCCTTTCATCAGAGCACATGGCAGCCTTTGGAGTCTTTGGTCTCTGCCAGATCCATGCCTTTGTGGATTACCTGCGTAGCAAGTTGAATCCTCAGCAATTTGAAGTTCTTTTCCGGAGTGTCATATCCCTGGTAGGCTTTGTGCTTCTCACCGTGGGAGCTCTCCTCATGCTAACAGGTGTGGAAAACTCACAGATTTTAGTAGTGAATGCAGATGGGTACAGACATAGAATAAACTTCAAAAAGACAGGTCATTTCCTGACCACATAAGATTTTTTTCCTCCTATTTCTCTTTTTCTTTCAAGCATACAAAGTCCAACTTTTTAAATTCAGTCCACTTAGCCCAGTGTTTGGCTTCAGCATAGTATGGAATGTGTTATTAGAGCAGCTCTTAATCACACCTGATGAAAGGACTGTATCTTACTTTGCAAATCTTTCTTCTCTTTCTCTTTTTTTTCCTTTTCTTTCCTGTTGATTAGGTAGGAGAAATCTTTATATTGCTTACATACCCTACAACATGGCACTCATCTAATCCCATGGGGACTGAAACATGGCTGTGTAGTTTAGTTGGCATGCCACATTTTCCTCCTTCTTCATTTCCTCACTTCCACTTCTCAGAGGCTAATATGATTTTGCCCAAGTCTCTGGATATTGGCTGATTCAGAGCAGGACCAGAGGATATAGTTGATTTAGACTTGAGAGTTGGCCTTGATTTAACCAAATTTGGCCTAAAACCCTTCCAGGAAGCATTTCTGCCTCTTTTCTTCTGAGTTTATGATATAAAGCCTGATTTTATTCTCCTGGTTATGCTAAGAAAGGACTCTCAAGTTTGAAAGAAAAGGAGGAGTAAAACTCTCTTAAGTATTAGTGGCATATAAGGAAAAAAATCTAGTCCTTCTCTGTCTCTGAGAATCTTATTAAAATTGAAACTATGACTGGTTAGGATCAGATAATGTGTTTCAGGGTGTTTGTGAAATATGTATTGTCTTTTTGCTACTAGGAAAAATATCTCCCTGGACGGGGCGTTTCTACTCACTGCTGGATCCTTCTTATGCTAAGAACAACATCCCCATCATAGCTTCTGTGTCTGAGCATCAGCCAACGACCTGGTCCTCATACTATTTTGACCTGCAGCTCCTCGTCTTCATGTTTCCAGGTCTGTCTGCCTTGTGTTCTCAAGTGGCCTTCTTCCTAGGAGTCACCATTTAATTCCAAATATGTAAAGTACCCTCATCCATGTTTTTGTTGTTTTTGTTTTCTTGTTTAGCTTGTGTAGTACAGCATGACTAAGCACACTTTTCTAATATTTGAAGCTGAGTAGAAGTCAGAAGTTGAATAGTTAGAGATATTGGCAAGTTCAGAGCCTCATAGTTGTCTGTTTATTTGTGTTATAAGTTAAAATTCAACTCTAATTTTTATTTAGTGTTTTTTTTTTTTTTTTTTTTTTGAGTACTTGTCGTGTCCTCCTTCTTTTCTACTCCCATTTCTCCTCTTGGCAGTATTGAAGTTCCATAATGGGCACTGCTGACTGTAAAGCCTCTTCAATCTAAGTTATCTTCTGGCCATTCCAGATGTGTTTTAGAATTTACCAGTGTTAGTGGTCTTTTTCTTTGGTAAAATAACTCTTACTTTCTTTTTTCTTATTCTGAAGTTATTTGTGTATTATAAAATATATAGAGAAAGAAGTAAAAAAGGAAAAGGTAACAATTGTAAGAGTTCTCACCACCCATCTCTAGCTATAAAAGAAATTCCTAAATTGAATTGAGGTTGACCTTTAATGCTCATTCAAGTCTAGGGTTCCAAAGTTCCAATTTCACCAAGCTTTCCACCCATCTAAAAGCTGTTTGATGCACTATAACATCAAATGTCAAATGTTAATATTTTGATATACATTCATCTAGTTATTTATTGAATAAGAAGATCTATGGTTTTTTTCTGGATTTCTTCATAAAGAATCAATTTCTCTGTTATTTAGTATTATTTTATAGAAATATTTAAGATAATATTATTTGTTAGTTTTTTTAAAGTACAGAGATTTGTCAAGGTGTGTAAAAAGGCAAATGGTCCATAATCTCAAGCAGCAATGTTTTAATTAATATATTCCATTTTATAAATGTACTATAATTAGATCCTTATTGTAGGATGTTTAGGTAGTTTCTGACTTTTTGCTACTTTAAGGAGTGCTGTAGTAAACATCTTTGCACATTTCTACGATTGGTTTTTCAGGATAAATTCCTGGAAGTGGAATTGCTGGATTAAATGTGTGGAATCATACAGTCATATAATGAAGTTGTTTTCCCTTGTAGGTTTCTACCTACAGGACTCAGCTGCTTACTTCTCCTTCCCTCTTTTGTAGTTGGCCTTTATTACTGCTTTAGCAACCTGTCTGATGCCCGGATTTTTATCATCATGTATGGTGTGACCAGCATGTACTTTTCAGCTGTAATGGTGAGGAATGCCCCAGTCCTAGCAAACTTTTTCATTCCTAACTCAGATGCTTTGTTTTTTCTGCCTGGCAGGATTCAGAAAGTACTGATAATTGTGCTGATGCTTCCCTCTGAGCATTTGAGGGTCTGAGTTGTAAAGCTGTGTGTTGTTGATCCTTCCCAGGAATATATGAGACACTCATACATTCTGGTTGTAGGGTCCAACTTTCTTGGATTTGTAATTTTTTGTAAGAGGTACTTTTGTACTTTGTTGAAGACTATGACCCTGGGTGTCTTAAAAATGGAGATAATGGGCTGGGCGTGGTGGCTTATGCCTGCAGTCCCAGTACTTTGGGAGACTGAGCTGGGAGGATTGCTTGAGCCCAGGAGTTTGAGACCAGCCTGGGCAACATGAGACCTTCTGTCTCCAAAAAGTAAAAAAATTAGCCAGGTGTGATGTGTGTGCCTGTAGTCCCAGCTACTTGGTAGGCTGAGGTAGGAGGATTGCTTGAGCCCAGGATTTTGAGGTTACAGTGAGTTATGATCACACCACTGCACTCCAAGCTGAGTGACAGAGTATGGTCCTGTCTCTTAAAAAAATAAAAAGTAAAAAAGGAGATTTTTTTTGTTGTTGTTTTTTTCTTGAAGGCATGGGAGGATTACCTAGTGCTAACTTCTTAAAAGAGAGGAGGGACTTTTATATATCGTAGTAAAACAGTATTTCTTACAGTTTTTTGATCCCAAACCACAGTTAAGACATATATTTTATATCATATCATTACTTAATGTGCATATACGTATGTACATATATATAACTGAAACAAAGTTTAAGAAATATACACTTCTATCAAATATTAAGTGTTTTCTACTTTCATGGAAAAGTCATGTTTGATGAAAACCTTTAAATTGATGTCTTATCTAATAGGTTGAAATCTGTAATTTATAAAAATACTGATTAGATTGATCATGCTTCCTATCTCTGTTAGGTGCGTCTAATGCTAGTGTTGGCGCCTGTTATGTGCATTCTTTCCGGCATTGGAGTCTCCCAGGTGCTGTCCACATATATGAAGAATCTGGATATAAGTCGTCCTGACAAGAAGAGCAAGAAGCAACAGGATTCTACCTACCCTATTAAGAATGAAGTGAGAATTCAGCAACATTAAGAAAAGGCTTGGGAAACTGTGTGTGTGTGTGTGTGTGTGTGTGCATGTGCACATGCGTGTATGTGTTTGAGTGGGAGAGTAGAACATTGTCATAGGTGGTCAGAATTAACTCATATAGCCCCTGACTTATTTTGATTCATGTCATCTACATTATTGATTATGTGTAAGAAGCTGTCCTGTGTTGTGTAAATTTAGTTTGGTTTACTACACAATTCTTCTTCTTTATTTAGGTGGCAAGTGGAATGATATTGGTCATGGCTTTCTTTCTCATCACCTATACCTTTCATTCAACCTGGGTGACCAGTGAGGCTTACTCTTCTCCTTCCATTGTGCTGTCTGCCCGAGGTGGGGATGGCAGTAGGATCATTTTTGATGACTTCCGAGAAGCATATTATTGGCTTCGTCACAATACACCAGAGGTGAAGATTTAAGAGGAGTGGGATTGTGGGCTTGGGGTGAACGGGGAGACATTTGATCTTGTAGTGAATCATATAGCTTTTAGATACATGGAAAGCTTGATGAAATTGGAACTTTGGAATCCTACTCTTGAATGAGCCTTAAAGGTCAACCTCCATTCAATTTGGGGATTTCTTTTACAGTGACACTTACTGATAATTATCTAAACTTTGCTTGGATACTTTTATTGACATGGTGATTTTAACATGAGGTAGACCATCCCAATTATAAAAGAAGAAAAACATTATATACTTTCACTATAGAAATATCAGAAGATAAAAGCAAGAAAAAAGATAGAAATCTTATATAAAGTAATTGCCTAATGATAACTACTTTTAACATGTTAGTTTGTACCCTTTGAGGATCTGAAGTGATTTCCTTTGCAATACCCATAGGGAATAGCATTTCTGAATCAAATTCATTAGGAGTCAAAACTTTAAGAATCTCTTAATCCTTGTCCATCATATCCCTTGATTTGTGTTTTCACCTCATCTTTATAATAACTAATTTTTTATCATAACTAATTTCTGTGATATTGTTAAAAGGTGAATTTAATAAAATCATCTAATGACAATAAGCTATTTATTTGGTTATGTTGTATAGTCTTCCACACCTCCCACCCCATTATGCTTGTTTGTTTAAAGTGATCTGGGATTAAAGTGTTGGAAATGTTAGATTGTATGCAGTTTGTGCTGAGATTTCATGATTGCATATGAATGGAGGACCAGGTGCCAAGATTTATATTTTGGTTAGGCATTCGAGAAATTGCGTGGAGAAAGTGATTAATTAGCCAGGCTTCACTTCTGTCAGACCAAAGATGCCCTTCTACTCCTTCTCTTGCATTTGATTTTTAGAGGCAGTGAGAAACCTGTTATTTCAATTTCCCATTCTTTCAGGATGCAAAAGTCATGTCATGGTGGGATTATGGCTACCAGATTACAGCTATGGCAAATCGGACAATTTTAGTGGACAATAACACATGGAATAATACCCATATTTCTCGAGTAGGGCAGGTAAGGGATTATTTGAGTGTTTGGTGTGCAAAGTCTAGTGGGAAATATTTCTCCATGAGGTGATCATATGACTTGGGATTTTGCTCTCAGAATTGTACATTTGTTTTTCTAGGCAATGGCATCCACAGAGGAAAAAGCCTATGAGATCATGAGGGAGCTCGATGTCAGCTATGTGTTGGTCATTTTTGGAGGCCTCACTGGGTATTCTTCTGATGGTAATGTACTTAATTCTATTTCTAGCTGCAGGGCATAGATTCTAAGAACACTAGGTGAATCTCCAATTTTTCTGTCCTTTTATGAATATCTTATTCAGAGACTTTTCTTACATGGGAAATTCCTAAGTTTTTCAACTTCAGGTTTGGGTATTTTGACTTTTAAATTTTTTGTTTTTGCAACAAGTAGTAAGTAAATGTAAATAATTCTTATATAGGTACAGCATGCTATGATTGCCTAAAGACAAAAGAATTGTTTCACAACCATTAAAACAAGAGGCTTGTGAAAATGAACTTTAGAATTTTTTAGTGGTTTAAGCTGTATAATCATTGGCCAGCTTAAAAAGTTTTTTAAAATACACATATAAAATGCATATATATGTCTAAAATGTGTATAGAGGTCTAAAATAGTGTATGTTACCATGTTCTGGGCAAAAAAATGTTCTCAGAAGAAACATCCAAATAAAAATTTCTGCCTTAAAAATTACAGTAATAGCTATTTATACTTTAAAAAGTTAAACAGTTCTGAAGGTTTTTTGTTTTTTTTTTTTTGAGACGGAGTCTCACTCTGTCACCTGGGCTAGAGTGCTGTGGCGTCAGCCTAGCTTACAGCAACCTCAAACTCCTGGACTCAAGCGATTCTCCTACCTCACCCTCCTGAGTAGCTGGGACTACAGGCATGCGCCGCGATGCCCAGCTAATTTTTCTATTTTTAGTAGAAATGTGCTCTTGTTCTTGTTCAGACTGGTCCTGAACTCTAGAGCTCAAGCAATCCTCTCACCTTGGCCTTCCAGAGTGCTAGGATTACAGGCATTAGCCACCATGTCAGGCCCAGTTCTGAAGATTTTTAATAAAAAATGGTAGTCCCTGGTCCCTAAACTTAAGTCCCCTTAACATCAGTTCCCAGAGGCAATTATTCCTTCAGCTGTTTTTTCTAGTACTTATGTTCATATTGCTAAATAACATGTGTACAGTTAGTCCTTTGTATCCATGGGTTTTGCATCCATGGATTCAACTATGGATCAAAAGTACTTGAATTAAAAATAAAAATACAACAATAAAAATAATACAAATTAAAAAAATACAGTGTAACAAGTGTTTACATTGCATTTATACTGTATTAGTTATTATAAGTAATCTGGAGATGATTTAAAGTATATGGGAGGATATTTGTAGGTTATATGTAAATGCTACACCATTTTATATTAAGGACTTGAGCATCCATGAAATTGTTATTCTAGGGGAAAGGGGTCCTAGAACCAATCACACATGGATACTGAGGAACAATTATATTGTGCTATTCAGTGACTGATAAGTTTTAATTACACTTTATTAATACCTTGTAGTAGATAAGGAATTTAGCTCTTTGTATTATATCCCCCCTTTCTCTCTCATCTTCTCAGTGTAGTTAATTTACAATTTTTGGTTAAATCCAGATAGAGTATTTACAAAATCATGCCTATGTAAATATTATTCACTGTCGAGTCAACCAGTACACTGTGGTTACAGTCTTATCTGGAATAACTTTTGTTTTCCTGGAGTTAATAATTACCTCATATTTTCATCTTTGTTTTCTTTGAATATGTGGCTGCTTCTTAAAGATATTCATATTTTAGATTATCTCTGGCTTCTGATGTAGACAGACTTTACAAGTCCACCCAGTTAGTATATATAAAGTGTAATTATAAATAAAGTAGGAAGACTGGTTTTCTCGTGTGTCTTGTACAAACAAAGTAAGAATGACAATAGCAGGGACATATGTCAGTAGACTTCAGCTTTCAACATAACTGCACCAGCCCTATTTGGCTGTATGTGCTAATAGGTTTTCTTTTTACAATAATAAAAAAATCTAAATACTATAGAAATATATTTGATTGCATATGTATATATGTGTGTATGTATGTATGTACATATGTACATATATATGTATGTTCACTTATGTGTGGTGGAAAGGACAGTCCCCTGAAGCCTAACCACTGTTTAAGTAGCCATTGTTAACATCAATCTTTTGTTGCCTGCTGAGGTGAATAGAAGAATATTTTTAATGTTGGAATAAAAATGAGTGTCATTATTTGGAATATAGTATATTTTTTTGTGTGAAATTAAGGAAATTAGCAATTAGCATATGAAACACTTGACAAAATAACATGAAAAGAAATAGTGCTAAAGTTAAGAAGTCTTGATTAGATTTAGATTTTAAAGTAAACTTTGCATTGAAGTATAATGTTTAAAAAGATGCAGATATTGTCAGCATATATAGCTTGATGAATTTTCACCGAAAAGCACACCCATGTAACCAGCACCCAGAATAAGAAACAGAACATTAATAGTGTCTTAGAATTCCTCTTCACACTGCCTTGTAATATCTATCCCTGTCTCCTGAGGATAACCACTATCCTGGCTTCTAATGCCATTTGTTTTTAAAACAGACTTACTGAAGTATAATTGATATATTGTACACTGCACATATTTAAAATGCATAATTTGGTAAATTTTGACATATACATACATTTGTGAAGTTTTGCCTGTTTTGTTTTTTTTTTTTGAGACAAGAGTTTCACTCTGTTGCCCGGGCTAGAGTGCCGTGGCGTCAGCCTAGTTTACAACAGCCTCAAACTCCTGGGCTCAAGCGATCATCCTGCCTCAGCCTCCCGAGTAGCTGGGACTACAGGCATGTGCCACCATGCCCAGCTAATTTTTTTTTTCTATATATATTTTTAGTTGTCCGGCTAATTTCTTTCTATTTTTAGTAAAGATGGGGTCTTGCTCTTGCTCAGGCTAGTCTCAAACTCCAGAGCTCAAAGGATCCTCCCACCTCGGCATGTATGTGAAAATCATAAAAGAAGACAGTACAGTTGTCCCTCTGTATCCATGGGGGATTGTTTCCAGGACCCCTGGAGGATATCAAAATCTGCAGATGCTCAAGTCCCTTATACAAAATGGTGTAGTACTTACCTATAACCTACACATAACCTTCTGTATACTTTAAATCATCTCTAGATTACTTATAATACTTAATACAATGTAAATGCTATGCAAATAGTTAATACTGTATTGTTTGGGAATAATGACCAAAAAAAAAAACACATACAGACACAATCATCCATTTTATTTTTTTGAATATTTTCAAAAAATATTCATCCAAGGTTGGTTGAATCTAGAGATGCAGAGTTTTGACTGTATTGATTTATTTCTCAAAGTCAAATTATTAGTTAGGCTTTATTAATACGAGTTCTGAAAAATTTGAGAGGTATTATATAATGAGAAGGAATGAACCTACCCAAAGTTCTGAGATTATTATTGTTATTATTATTTAATCATGGTAATATTCCAGCTGGGGCCTTTGTGAATACGTTTAAAATTTTAAAATAGCATCTCTCTCTCTCTGTCTCTCTCTCTCACACACACACACATACACACACACACAAATATGTTCCAAAACACAGACTTCACCACTGATACTTGGTATTGCCTCCACTGCTTAGCCCCTTAATCCTCCCAGCGCATCTTCAGTCATTATTCTTCTTCCTGAATTTATTAAAGATAAAAACAAAAAAACACATGTCTTGGTCTCTGAAGGCAATTCTGATTTTTTTTTTCTTTGAGACAGGGTCTTGCTCTATCACCAGGGCCATGGTGCAGTGGAGTCTTCATAGCTCACTATAGCCTCAAACTCCTGGGCTCAAACAATCCTTAGCTTCCCTGGTAGCTGGGACTATAGGTACACGCACCACCATGCTTGGCTAATTTTTTGTTTTCTTGTAGAGATGGGGTCTTGCTCTTTCTCAATCTGGTCTTGAACTCCTGGCCTCAAGTGATCCTCTTACCTTGGCCTACAAAGTGCTAGGATTACAGGCTTGAGTCACCAGGCCATAAAAATGACATTTTTAAAACGGTTGAACAGGCATTTGGGTGTAAAAATTCTATTATATTTTTTAAAAGTTTTACTATTTCATGGTCACATTGAATTATGATTCTTAAATGTTCTTAATTTAAACTTCCTTTGAACGTTAGTGTCATGGACAAGGTTTTTCCCTTTTGTAAGTCATGTTTATTTTATGTTACCTATTTTCTATTCCATGCTTATGCAGGTTTAAAAGAAATTATTTAGATCTACTCATAGTCCAGATTCTCTCAGAGGAGCGTTTGATACAATACTACCCTTCTTAACTTCTCCTTTTTTTTGTAGACAACCATATATAAATATTTTGAGCTGTGGGTTGTCCTTCATGCAATTTATGTTATTTTCACTCTTCCATTCATAAAGCTTGCCAGGTTTTTTCCTTCAGCCATACCTGCCAGAAAGCTATAATACCAGTGCTCTATAATAGCTGAGTTGATGCTCTGGGGTTTTGGTTTTGCTTCTGTTTCTGGCTATCTGATCTAGGCATGTCTCTGTGCCTCATTTTTTCCATTTGTAAGATGAAGGTAAGAATGCAGACATTGCATGAAGATAGTAATATTATTTGGATGTTTACAGTGTGACAAAAAATGTATTAAAATGCTTTATGTGCTCTTACTCATAATACTGTAACAGCCCTATTATTGTAGATACTGTTATTTTTCTAATTGACAGATGAGGAAACTGATGCACAGAGAGGTTAAGTAATTTTCTTAAGATCACCCGGCTAGATTTGGCATTGCTGGAACTCAAACTCAGGCAGTTTGGATCCAGAGTCAGTTCTTAACCATTGTGATATCCCTTGGAACCCTTTGCAGTAATGCAGTAGGAATCTTACTTTCTTATGGATCAGTAATACTTTTTAGACTAACCATCCAGTGAAACACCTAGCAACTGATTTCCCTAAAACCCGTGGAAGCATTACAGAGAATGACAGAATTTAACAGATATCCTGAGTCAATAATGGTAGTGTAGTGTAGTGTCAGTATTTATGGAGACTTGGAGTGTGTTTGGCATAGAAATGTTGATTTCTTATATGTATGCTTTGGAGGTCTGTAACTTTGCAGTTATAAGCCAAGAGGGATCACACTTGTATCTTCCCTACTTTTTTGGTAATTTAGTTAGAGCTTTCCACTGTCCAATAGAAATAAAATGGGAGCCATGCGTCATTCTAGCCTTTCTATTAGTAACATCGAAATAATGTAAAGAAACAGGTGAAATTAATTTTAATAATTTTATTTAACTGAATATATTCATATCAAAACATTGCTATTTAATTAAACATGTAACCAATGTATTTTATCCCCTTTGTGGTTTTGGGTTTTTTTTGACTAAGTCTTAAAATCTAGTGTGTATTTTATACTTTGAACACATCTTACTTTGGACTACCCATGTTTCAAGTGCTCAGTGGCTACTGTGTTTGATACATGTGGCTAGTGGCTACTATATTTGATAGCTTAGCTCCAGCTAATACATAGGACCAATTTTAGTTGTGGCTTCCTTGTGGACTAATAGCATGGAATTTCTGCAGCCTAATAATTTCTAAGAAAAGTACATTTTTGGGGAAAATGTTTTTCCCACACATTGTTTTGCTTATTTTTACAAATTAGAGTTAAATGGTACCATTCTCCATTAGAAAAATATGTTGGGGAATTTTCTTAGAAATACTCACCTGTCAGGGTACAATGGCTTACTCCTGTAATCCCTGCACTGGGAGGCCAAGGTGAGAGGATCGCTTGAGTCCAGGAGTTCAAGACCAACATAGGCAAGATAGCAAGACCTCATCTCTACAAAAAAAAATTTTTTTTTTTTTTTTGAGACAGAGTCTCACTTTGTTGCCTGGGCTAGAATGCCGTGGTGTCAGCCTAGCTCACAGCAACCTCAAACTCCTGGGCTCAAGCAATCCTGCTGCCTCAGCCTCCCTAGTAGCTGGGACTACAGGCGTGCGCCACCATGCCCGGCTAAGTTTTTCTATACATTTTTTTTTATTTGGCCAATTAGTTTCTTTCTGTTTTTTTAGTAGAGACAGGGTCTCGCTCTTGCTCAGGCTGGTACAAAAAAATTTTTTAAAAAATTAGCCAGGCATGGTGGTGTATGCCTGTGGTCCTAGCTATTTGGGAAGCTGAGGAAGAAGCATTGCTTGAGCCCAGAATTCAGGATTACAGTGCTGTGAGGTTACAATGAGTTATGATCATGCTACTGCACTCCAGCCTGGGCAATAGAGCAAGACCCTGTGTCTAAAAAAAAAAAAAAATTGGCCTGATTTAGCTCTAGCAACTTTTGTGCTGCAGCAGTTCTTTCTTTTTTTCCCCTTAGATATCAACAAGTTTCTTTGGATGGTCCGGATTGGAGGGAGCACAGACACAGGCAAACATATCAAGGAAAATGACTATTATACTCCAACTGGGGAATTCCGTGTGGACCGCGAAGGTTCTCCAGTGTTGCTCAACTGCCTCATGTATAAGATGTGTTACTATCGCTTTGGACAGGTCTACACAGAAGCCAGTGAGTGATTCATAATAATGTTAATATTAATAACAATAGTATTATAATAGTGATAGCTAATACACTGTTTTTCCATATGCCAGGTGCTGCTGTAAGTGCTTTATATCTAGTTACTCATTTAATCCTCACAAAACCCCAAAAGTAGAGACTAATATTATTGTCATTTTATATGTGAGAAAATTGAGGTGCAAAGAGGTGACTTAACTGTCCGATGTTGTATGACTAGTAGCAGAGTCATGATTCAGACTCAGGTAGTCTAGCTCCAGATTCTTTTAACCATTCCTTTTTATTCTATCTCAGCAAAGGGTATTACAGTGAAAAAAGGAAGGGGGATAGAGTGAGACTTTTCATTTCTTTAGATGAATCCATTGAGAGTTATTTGATCAGGTTAAATCTTTCCTTCTGACATCAACTCTTGGTTTTGCACTAAGGAGAATTTCTGAAGTGAATGCAGACCTTTGGCTTCTGATAGGTTCTTTGATTCATCTTAGGGTTACTAGTGTGTTACAGAGGCCTCTGGATGATAATGCTCAGTAATAGAGGGGCTTGGAAGTCAGCTTCCTATCTCTTATCAGAGATAAGCTCCATTAACTGCCAAGCATCATCTTGTTTCGAACTCCTGACCTTGAGCGATCCGTCCGCCTCGGCCTCCCAGAGTGCTAGGATTACAGGTGTGAGCCACCACTCCCGGCCTAAGCATCATCTTGGACAGGACTTGAGTTAGGGTTATACTTGATTTGTCCTTACTACTTGATGCCCTTTTCTGCAGACCCGTAACTAACTTCAGGCTAAGGAATAACCATTGAATTAGTAGATGATGTACCAAATCCATTTACTGGCTCTTTAGGAAATCAGCATTGTAGAAGGAAGTGTGTTATTTTTTGTCCCTTTCTAGAGCGTCCACCAGGCTTTGACCGTGTCCGAAATGCTGAGATTGGGAATAAAGACTTTGAGCTTGATGTCCTTGAGGAAGCATATACCACAGAACATTGGCTGGTCAGGATATACAAGGTGAGCAGATGCTATACTATCTCAGAAAGCAACTTTCATGTTTGCAGATTGGTTCTAGTGCTTAAAAAAATGGGCCACATATTTCTCAAATAGGGAAATAGAAATGACACCTGGGTCTGAAAAGTCTGAAAAGTAGCTTGCAACTCACTCAAAATTTTACTTTTTTTTTGAGACAGAGTCTCATTCTGTTGCTCGGGCTAGAGTACCATGGCATCAGCCTAGCTCACAGCAGCAATCTCAGACTCCTGGGCTCAAGCAATCCTTCTGCCTCAGCCTCCCAAGTAGCTGGGACTACAGGAATGAGCCACCATGCCCAGCTAATTTTTCTATATATTTTTAGTTGGCCAATTAATTTCTTTCTATTTTTAGTAGAGACGCGTCTCGCTCTTGCTCAGGCTGGTTTCAAACTCCTGACCTTGAGCAATCCACCCACCTCGGCCTCCCAGAGTGCTAGGATAACAGGCGTGAGCCACCGCACCCGGCCTCAAAATTTTACTTTTTATTTTAGATTGTTCTTTGAGAGTAGACATCCTAGTCTTCTGTCATTTTGGCAGTTGTTGCAGTGATATTTTTCCAGTTGGGACTTGACTAAACATGTTTTAGTAATCATTAGGCTTGAGGCAAAAAAAGAGGAAAAAAGTTCATGTTTATGTTTTTTGAGCTAATTTTCTTCTCTTCCATTGAAGAATTTATGGTATATAAAGTCACATAGAGTCACATGGGAGTGTGTTATATCTCACACATAAGGAAAGATTGAGAACCCTTGATCTATGTAGAGGGTGGATTATTTACATTGCTCCTCACAGAGGTATGAAGGATTCGACAAAGCTAAAAAGAGAGTGGCTAGTCTCTAACCAGTGTTTGTTTATTCACAGCCCCAAGCCAGGCAGCAGAGTACAACATAATCCCTCCTGCTCTGGGTGAATCCATTGTAGCAGAAAAACTCTCTGAAGTTGATCTGATTGTGTATATTAAACTGACATCTTTGTGTTGCAGGTAAAGGACCTGGATAATCGAGGCTTGTCAAGGACATAAATACACATCTAGCTCTGATATGCTTCTCACTGAGCGCATCGTATTTTAGGACGTTGAAGACTTTTTTTTTTTTTTTAAATACAAAGTTTATAAGAAACAGAGCCGGATGGGATTAGAACTGTCTGGAAGTTTTGTCCTGGACACTATGGGTTGGGCCAAATGAAATGATTTTTATAATTCTGAGCAGGTTACCAAATGAAATGTCATGGCTTTACTTTGGTCAATTAAAGGGGGGAATTTTTTAAAAATGTGCCTTATTTGTTTTGACTTAAAAGTGATTTGAGGAAGACAAAAGTTTATGCTGGGCTGATAGAAGGACAGATAGCAGACCTCATCCATGCTGTTAGCTCCCTAAATGAGCTAAGGTAGGAACATCTTTCTCAAATCAGGAAAATTATTAAGGACTTGTTCAGATTCTTGATATACAAACAAACCATTTTGTCATACCTTCTTAATTGCAGCACTTAGTAAAATTCCTTGTACACAGTGTGACTCAATACATTTTTATCGAATGAATAAATGTTTGTGGGACCAGAGGAATGCCATTTCTTGGCAGGAAAGGCACCTTTGTTGCTTTTATGTCTCCATTGTCAGTGTCTCTTGTCATTACAGGCTCTTTGACTTTATAAGGGACAGATGGTGACTAGCCAGACCTTATCTCACCAGTACTCTTCGGGACTAGCCAGCCTTTTTTGTTTTGTTTTGTTTTAATTTTGAGCAGGCATAAATCAAATGTGACTAAATCAGCAGTTTTGAAGACTCAGAGAGTGAAATTGTTCTATTAATGGAGTGGAAGAAGCTTTTCCAACATTGCATATGGAGCTTGATGATCAATAGATGCTTTTGAATCAGCTTAAATATAATCATAGATACTCATTTGAAGTTTAGCTTTTTAGTACTCTTACTTGTCCATGACACAGTAAATGGCGCTTTGCTCATTTCCTTTAGATTATGCACTAAAACTCTTGTGGTTATTCAGTGGTGAGCTTCTTTTTCCCTTAGTCTTAGCCTATTTGTTGCTATTACCTGGTTTTGAAACCCTTGCCAAGTAATCAACAAATTAGAAGGGGGAAGCACTACTAGTAGCAGGTACCTAGAGAGCAGTGCCAAGTGACTGCAAGAAAAGAGAAACTTGTTAAAAATATTTAACTCAAAAGCACAGCGGTCCCCATGTTCTTTGGGGTTTTTTGGTTGTTTTTGAGACACAGTCTCTCACTCTGTCTCCCAAGCTAGAGTACAGTGGCATCATCATAGCTCATTGCAACCTCCAGCTCCTGGGCTGAAGCAATCTTCCTGCCTCAGCCTCCCAAATATCTGGGACTATAGATGCGTGCCACCATGCCCGGCTAATTTTCCCATTTTATGTAGAGATGGGGTCTCGCTGTAGCTCAGGCTGGTCTTGAAATCCCAGCCTCAAGTGATCATCTTGCCTTGGCGTTTCAAAATGCTAGGATTATAGGCGTGAGCCACCCCATTTGGCCCCCCATGGATTTTTCATGTCAGGACAAAGAGCCTTACATTCTGCATAGTAGGACATTGCATGTATTTTACTACGTATTACCTATCACTGATGCGTATAAACCCTAAGTCATTAACAAAAAGCAATTGTTTAGTGTTACCTGTTTAAGAAAATAGGAGGAATTACATGACTTAGATTAAGTCAAAATTGTGCTCATAAAGTATACTTTTGTATACCCAGGGAACTTAGCCTTCCAAACCAATATATATATCATGTTCTTTAACTGTGGGTGAGATTTAGATTTGATATAAGATTTGATTTATAATATGTAAATAAATTACTTGATTTAGATACTGAATTCCTCCTTAGTGGAAGAGGTTATTCTGAATTCTATTTTATTATGTTTTTTGAGACAGAGTCTCGCTTGCCTGGGCTAGAGTGCTGTAGTGTCAGCCTAGCTCACAGCAACCTCCAACTCCTAGGCTCAAGTGATCCTTCTGCCTCAGCCTCCCGGGTAGCTGGGACTACAGGTATGCCCCACCATGCCCGGCTAAGTTTTTCTATTTTTTTAGTTGTTTGGCTAATTTCTTTCTATTTATAGTAGGGACGGGGTCTTGCTCTTGCTCAGGCTGGTCTCAAACTCCTGAGCTCAAGCAGTCCTCCTGCCTTGGCCTCCCAGAGTGCTAGGATTACAGGCGTGAGCCATCATGCCCAGCCTATTCTGAATTTTATTTATCAATATGATTAATACCAGTTAGAGATCATTAATGATCTTCCTCTATAGTATTAATGGGATTTAACCCTTTACCTTGTCACTATAAGTGATGCTCTTAGGATTTTAATTTTGTTACTTTCTAGGCTACATGAAGCTATCTTTTTAAAAAATGTACTTTTCATTTTTACTGTTATTGTGCACTTAATGTAAAAAACTCAAATTTAATTCTAAAAAGCAGCAACACTATGTCTTCCACTCCCCAGAGGCAACCACTTTCAACTCTGATTCTCACATTACTTACCTTTATATTATTAAATAATTTTATTTTGCTACATTTTGGTTTTTCAATTTTAGGCATCATATGTTGATTTTCTGTTGTGGAAACTGAAGATTTAGCTCTTTTTCACCATCCTTTTACTCCCAAGTACACACACATTCTTCTATTATGGTTCTAATTATAGTTATTATTTCTATATATTATAGTTCTATTATAATAATTCTATTTATTCTATTTAGTAATATTTAGTTCTGTTATAATTTAGGCTAGATTAGTATTTAGTTTTTACCTTATGGCTGTTCACAACTAGGCAATGTAGTATAATGTTACTACTTTTCTTTTCCTGCATAACTATTTTTAGGGAGTTTTTCATTTGTTTTTTGTACTTGTCACTAATTTCTCCCCCAGTTCTCCTTCATTTGTGCCAACTTCCTTTTTCTATGTTGAGAAACATTAGGTATTCATTCTTAGGGCTGTCTGGTGTTTATGTTCCAATTTGGATTGGTTTACTCTGTAGGTTTGCTACACACCTCTTGCGTTGGTGTATCCTTTTACTGTCATAGTGTATGTGTATGTTAATCCCCTGACTTCTTTCTTGATTTATCACCTCTAAGTGCCCTCCTGAAAAAGTATGTGTGGGAGATAAATTTCTCGAGAACCTTGCATGTCTCTTTGTCACACTTGATCGATAGGTTGGCTGGGTGTAGAATTCCAGATTAGGAATAATTTTTCTTTAGGATTATTATGAAAGCATTGCCCCATTGTTTTCCATCTTCCAGTTTTTTGTTTGTTTGTTTGTTTGTTTGTTTTTGAGACAGAATCTCACTCTGTTGCCCAGGCTAGAGTGCCGTGGCATTAGCCTAGCTCACAGCAACCTCAGACTCCTGGGTTCAAGCTATCCTCCTGCCTCAGCCTCCCTAGTAGCTGGGACTACAGGCATGTGCCACCATGCCCGGCTAATATATATATATTTTTTAGTTGTCCAGCTAATTTCTTTCTATTTTTTTAGTAGAGATGGGGTCTCGCTCTTGCTTAGGCTGGCCTCGAACTCCTAAGCTCAAACAATCCACCTACCTTGGCCTCCCAAAGTGCTAGGATTACAGGCATGAGCCACCACGCTTGGCCTGTTTTTTTTTTTTTTTTTTTGTATGTATCCATTCCCTATCACCCTCACCCCAGACTTCTTAGGATCGTCTCATTGTCTATGTTTTGAAATTTTCCCAGTAATGTGTCTTGAGTAGGTCATCCATTGTGCTGCGTACTTTAGATTTTTATGTATGGAAAGTCAATTTCTTCCATTCTGGGAAATATTCTTACATTATATGTAGATTCCCCAACCCTCTGTCTCTTTCTGAAAAATAGTTATTTGGATGTTGGACTTCCTGAATTAATCTCCTAATATTCTTATATTTACTCTTCTATTTTTTATCATCTTCCTTCTTAGAGATTTCTTCAACTTTTTTTTCTAATCTATTTAAAATAGTTTTCTTTTTTCTGGTATCATATTTACATGTCCAAGAGGTTTTCTTTTTTTTTGGTTGTTTGAATATTCCTTTGAGCATTTTTTAAATTAAAGACTTTCTTAAATTCTTGGTTGTCTGCTCCTTTGCTCTTCTGCAAGAGTGGGATCCCCAAAGCTGATTGATTGAAAGCTCTGTTTTGGGGGGGGTAGATGGGGCTTATTGATGTGGGTTTCAGCCTACTGAGATCTGGCTGGGCTATTACATTGTGAAATCTCTCATATTGGTATCTTTAGATTTTTTTTCTCTTTTATAGGTAAGATTCCCTCAAGAAGGCTTGTATATTCTCTCACTGAAGGATATAAGCCAGACTCTCAGCTTTCTGAGAGTAAAGTAGGGAAAGAAGTTTTACAGGCTCAACCTTCAGGGCATAAACTTAATGCCTCTGTCTTCAGTAAAATACTCAAGTGTTTAACTGTGCCTAATGCTCTCCAGTTAGATACCATGCATCAACCCTCTCAAGTCTTGTACCAGCTTTGGGGAGGGGCAGTTCCTTGGTTATATGGAGGAGGGAGGAGGGAATGCAGGGGTCTATTTGTTTCTTACATAGTCTTTCCACCTACCCTGTTTTTAGCCCACTTTTACCTCTACCTTCAGTTACTTGGTGTCACCAGTTCAACTTGAGGCTTTAGGGATTTCTGTGATGTAGATCAAGTTGCCTTTTCACTTCCCATTGTTCTGGTATACATCTTTATTTCGTTTGTTAATTACCTTTCACCTAAAGGCTTTTCCACTTTCCAAAATTTTGGGTCTCATACTCTATTCTAATGGGTTATTGTCTTTTAAAAATTGGTATGTTTAGTAAGAACTTCTGAGTTTGATAGAAACCAAAAAACAAAACGAAAAATCACAAACAAAAAATTGTATTTTTTACTATTTTAGTAATGTTACAGAAAGGAAGAGGCTATTCTCATATATTCTGTCTTTAACTGGTATTCTGCCTGAATCTGTACACCTTATTTTTTCAAGCTAAAAGGATACATTAATTAAGATACATAGGAACTGTGGAGGTCCTCCTGTTTTCTTCACAGTCTTGTTTTCAGCAGTGAAGAAACTAGAGAAAATGGGATAAATGACAAAATGATAAAAACTTGCTTTTTACTACATGAAGCCTAAATGGTGATGTAACGGTTCAAAACTTCACACAAAAGGATTTGAAGAGTTTTGCTCTTGATTTTTGTCCCTGACTTTTGCTTCCTTAAAACAGGTGTGTGTGTGTGTTTTGGATATTTTACTGTTACCAGTATCACAATACTTCGTTATGCTGAGTATATGTGGCCCAGTTTTAAGGACTGGAGAATTGAATGGCGATGATCTTGCCTCTGCCTTGAGTTCCCAGTCTAGTTTACTGTAAGAGTGCTGATTTTAGTTTTCCCTAACTTTTGTTCTCACGTCCCTTTGCTCAGAATTTACTTTCCCATTCAAATGAGTTTCTCTACCTTTTTATTTGCATTATGAAATTTATTCTGGCTTCTACGTGCCTGTTTATTACACATTAAGAAGGGTAACTAAGCGAGGCAGAGGGTCTTCCTTCAAAACGGTTAGACTGAACTAAAGCGTTGTTTTGGAGCTTGTTCACAGACAAGGCAACATTGGCTATCCTGACACTACCTCATGCGCCAAAAAAATTGCTTTCTTCCTCTGCACCCCTCCCCTCACACTTAAAGTGTGGCCATTTTTGATGCCTCACTCCCACTTCAAAGTTCCTGTCATTCGTCACAGGATCATTTCTCAACAGCTGTTGCTAATTTCTCGGCCCTAGTAGTATGGGTACAGCAGTATAAGGTTTACAAAGCGCTCCGAGGTCACGGGCTGGTGGGTTTACGTAGGTATCCGAGCAGCCGTTCAGGACCGCAGCGCCCAGGAGCAAAGCGGACAGCACGGCCTTGGTGCACAGCGCACGGATGGTCGTGCGCTAACCCGGGATGGAGCCTTCGGCTCCCCCCAGGAGTGCCCGAGCACGACCCAGCTGAGCTTCCCACGCCGGATACCATTTCCCATTTGGGCCCTGACGCCAATTCGAACCCATGCGGTCGGCAGTTCTTAAATGTCTTCAGCCGGGTCTCCCCGGACTGCAAAGGAACCTAGAGCGACAGCAACAACCTCGCAGCGCTACTGTTCTGCACTCGCCAATCTTCAGAGCCGCTGGCCCCGGGGACGCGCGCGGTCCTGCTTTACGGCAGGGGCGCGCGCATTTGCGACAGCGTGACGCCAGGAGGTTTTGGCGGGAAAAGCGCTGCATTTGGATTCCTGTGGTGGCGGGCACAGGACAGTCCCGGTGAGGAAAGGCGGCTTGTAGGGTGGGAAAGGATTCTGGAGAAGGAGTTCGGGGTCTGGACTAGTGAGGAAGGGCACAGTGAGAGGACGTTAGCAGTGACCGAGCGAAGGAGGGCGGAGAGACTCCCGCGGAGGGGCGGTTTTCGGAGGGTGGAGGTATGTGGGACCAGGAGGTCCTTGTTGTAAAGGCAGGACGGGCGACACTATTCCTCTGCTGTCTGGGAACCCCATAAGTTTGGGCGTCGTCCTGGGTCCCCAGCCCTTCCTGCCGCTGCTGGGGCAGTTTGGCCCCGCCCCGGGCTCCTCCCGGCCTTTGGGACCGACGAGGGTGGGGTGGAATTGGAACTGAGCAGGTGGGGAGGAGGCGCTGCAGCAGGCGTGGTCTTCCGTGCCCCACCAGCCTGCGCCCCCTTATCCTCCTCCCCAGACCCGCACTCTCCCACCCCTCCCCCAGTCGTTCCCAAGAAACCATTTGCCCCCCAACTGCACCACACTGTTAATTTCCTCTGAGGCTTGAGGAGGGCAGAGTTTCTTCCTTCGGTGTGCGTGGGAATGGGGATTGTGATTTACGCGAGAAAATGCTCAGACCTCAAAAAGGTTTGAATACTTGCTTGTGCTTTAAAGACTTGTATAAATATGGATGAGATGTCAGGGGATACCAGGAGCTGTTACTTGTAGTGGAGTCATGGCAGGTGGCAGGGTTTACTGGCTTTACAGGTGATCTTGCACTCATCCTCCATCTTTTCTGGATTCCTGCCTTTTGTAGCCGCGGTGCTCGGTGGAGTCATGGCAGTACCCTTCGTGGAAGACTGGGACTTGGTGCAAACGCTGGGAGAAGGTGCCTACGGAGAGTGAGTTTGAGTCTCTCCATGCTTGCCTTAGTTTTCTGTCTGTTGTCTGAGTACATATTCGTTGTTTTGCAGTTGTTAATTCTAGTAGAATGGTGCCTTAGAGGATAGATTTCGGCGTTTGAAATCCAAGACTCTTGGCAACTGAAGTTATGTGATTTCTTCCTTTTTTTTTTTTTTTAAACATTTTCTTTGTAAAGAGCTGTAAGACATAGTGAAGTCATTGTTTCCCTTCCCACATATTTCTTCTTGGGTTTAAGCCTAGTGGTAATAGACTCTGGACGCTGCCTGCCTGGTTTCAAATCCTCACTGTATCACCTACCTATTGTTTTGTGATCTTAGGCAAGCTTCCTAGTATCATTGTGTACCTCTGTTTCCTCATCTGTTAGATGGCAACATTAGTATCAGTAAGTGCTTAGACAGTTACCACAGGCATATATAGAATGGGATGAATGTTAGGTAATACTGTTAAAATTATATGATTAGAACGTGTGTATTTGTGATGTGGCCTAGAATTGCTATTATCCCAATTTAGTTTATCAAGCCTTTACTAAATGACTTGTGTGTGTACAGCATAATGACTTCTTTGGAGTGTTAGCTATTGTACTTCACCTTTCAGAAAGGAGTAGTATCTGTTGAGAACATGGCAGAAACCATTTCCTTGGTTTCTCCTTGGTGGAGAAAGTAATAAAGGTACAATAGTTTTGGATGAGTCATATTTAATCTTTTGAAATTTTAAAATAAATGAATTCAAATGTCTGTAATATCACAACCCTTTTTCTTTTCCTTTTTAGAGTTCAACTTGCTGTGAATAGAATAACTGAAGAAGCAGTTGCAGTGAAGATTGTAGATATGAAGCGTGCCATAGACTGTCCAGAAAATATTAAAAAAGAGATCTGTATCAATAAAATGCTAAATCACGAGAATGTAGTAAAATTCTATGGTCATAGGAGAGAAGGCACTATCCAGTATCTATTTCTGGAGTATTGTAGTGGAGGAGAACTTTTTGACAGAATAGGTATGGAAAAGTTTCAAGATAATTATTCTATCAAACAAGTTTTTAAACTTGTGTTTTTAATTTTTGATATGCTGCTTGGTCATTGTCCTTTCAGAATTGCTTGTGTGATAGTGAAATTGTAGTAAATTGTCTTTTTTTGTTGTTGTTGCAATTTTTATTAACACATGAAAGCATATATAGAGTCACTGAAAGAAAACCTTTCCCAAGTTATATATGTGATTTTTATTGGAATTGCTGTTTTATAGAGTTTAAGAATGATAAACTGTAATTTCATGTAATGTGTACCTATACAATTTTTTTCTCTATAGACATTCTAGTTATGTAAAATCATTGTCTACATTCATAGATTCAAAATAGTAGCATGTTTTATTTTCTTATTTGTTTAAATGAAATAATTAAGAATTTTCTCGGATTGCTTTATATATATTGAGTAAATTCTGTGTTTGTTAAGTGTTGTATATAGATTCAAAGGATTGATATTACAGAATGCTGAGAAGTACATAAAAATATTCTTTGGATTGGCTGGGCGTGGTGGCTCATGCCTGTAATCCTAGCACTTTGGGAGGCCGAGGCAGGCGGATCGCTCAAGGTCAGGAGTTCGAAACCAGCCTGAGCAAGAGTGAGACCCCGTCTCTACTATAAATACAAAGAAATTAATTGGCCAGCTAAAGATATATATAGAAAAAATGAGCCAGGCATGGTGGCGCATGTCTGTAGTCCCAGCTACTTGGGAGGCTGAGGCAGAAGGATTGCTTAAGACCAGGAGTTTTGAGGTTGCTGTGAGCTAGGCTGACGCCACGGCACTATAGCCTGGGCAACAGAGTGAGACTCTGTATCAAAAAAAAAAAAAAATTTGTTCATAAAGTATTAATATACTCCTTAGCAATTTTCACCTTAAGGTTTTGAAAAACTCCTACTGTTTAGAAAAACTTCTTCATCACACCCCATTATATATTAGCATGATTCTGGGGTAAACCAAGGAATTAGCAATGATTATTAACTCCTACATTCAAGGAGTTAATAATTTACAAAATTCTAGACATACAGACAGGTGAAGTTAAGCCATTCAGAAATCAGAAACAGTACTGAGCAGTAAATGATTAAGCACCAAATGAAAGAAATGAACAATTAAGTACTTAAGAGTTCAGAAGAGGAAGCATCACAGCGGGCTGACTTCATCTTAAAGAAATAGGATAGAAAAATAGGAAGAATTTGTTTAGTCAGAAAAAAGGAGGCTTTCTAAACAGAAGGAGGGGTTGGGGGAGAGAGAAAGAGAAAGAGAGGGGAAAAAGATGTGAAGAGACATTAAACTGAACAATCTGGGTGAAGGGAAGGGATCATGTAGGACAGCAGTGAGAGGTAAAGCTGGAATGGGAGGTTGGTGATTAAGACTTGAAAGTAGTATTTATCTTTTAAACATGAAGCCTTTGTATATTAGCTAACAACGAGTTGCTGACAGTTTTACAGGAGAGTTACACATTAAGATTGATGTTTGGAACAATTAATCTGGTATTCAAAATTAATGGCTTTAAAAATCAGAGACAGAAGATTATTTTATAGAGATAAGGAAATGAAGTTGAAAGGCAGCAGTGAAAACAGGAAGTACAGAACATAAGAGACTGCTACAGACAAAAAGTATCCAAGAATAAAGCAAAGAGAGGGGTCAAGATGAAAATCAAGGATAATCAAGCCTAGGTCACCAGGGAAATGGCGATACCATTAATAGAAAAAGGGAAATCAGAAGCGGCACCAATTCTGGAAGCAAGATCATAAACTCAGTTTTGAACATGCTGAGTTTAAAATGATAGCAAAAATATCCAAGTGGAAATACCCAATAAGCAGCTGGAGATATAGGACTCTGCAAAGAGGTCAAGAATGGATGTATCAATTTGGGACTTAGGTGACATCTAAAAATATCATCCTCACTTAATAATTGAAAACACTTAAACACTTTCCTTCCTTCACAGTGGCATTATCTAGTAGTGAGACAGCCTTAAACTTAATACAGCTGCTTCAGCATGACACTTAAGCTCAGCTGTAAACCACAGAATACAGTGCGGGTACTCATTTAAATTTTAGTATTATAGGAACTAAATAGAAGCTATCAGTAGAACTGTAAAAGGAAAATTATTTGATTTTAAGATAACTATTATAAAATTTATACATAATGGATTTTTACTTCCAGTAGCAATAAAAAAATGACTAATACAGGTTACTTGGCATCTAAACATTAGCTGTGAAAAGTGAGTGCTCATTATCAGGATTACAAATATATCTATACATCCACCTAACATTTACTTACTGGTTTTATATCCATTTTCACACATGACCTTCATAACATCTTGGTGAAAATGGCTAATCAGATAATACAAAGATAAATAATATAATACATACTAATACTTACTAAGGACCTTCTATCTGTCACTTAATCCTGACAATCCTCTTATCCCCATTTTAAAGATAAAGAACTCAAGAAAGGTCATCTTGTCCAGGGACACATAGCTGATAAGTACAGAATTCTAGCTCTAAACCACCTAGGTAAACAGACCCAAAAATCATAATGCTTTGCCAAGATCACAAGGGTAGAAGGGGTTGTTTCCATTTTATTGGCAGACCCACAAACCTAAGTTGTGCAAGCATAAATTTTAAAAAGACCCCAATGCAAGGAAAAGGAAAAGGATCCATAGCAAATCAGAGTGTTTCAATAATACCACAAAACCATGGCGGGGAGAGGAGGAAGGCAACACACATAACCTAAACATTTGTACCCCCATAATATGCTGAAATAAAAAAAAAGAATACCACAAAAACAGATTTTTTAACCCTTGAAAGAATGCAAAACTGAGCTGGGCTTGGTGGCTCATGCCGATAATCCTAGCACTCCAGGAGGCAGAGGCAGGAGGATCACTTGGGCTCAGGAGTTCAAGACTAGCCCGAACAAGAGCAAGACCGCATCTCTACCAAAAAGAAAAAGATCACCCGGGCATTGTGGTGCACCTTCCAAGCTATTCAGAAGGCTGAGGCAGGAGGACTGCTTGAGCCCATGAGCTGGAGGTTGCAGTGAGCTACAATGACACCACTGCACTCTACTTAGGGTGACAGAGCGAGACTCTGTCTCAACAACAAAAAAAAAAACAAGGAAACTGAATAATCCTCCTCACAACCACCCCTTTAAAAAAAATAATTTAAAAAAATGCAAAACTGCATATTGAGTATTAATAAAATATGTCGCCTTAAAAACAAGTTTTCAAGAACCAAATGTACTTAAGACTTCAAAATGACTATCATTTTACCAATGGTACAAGACTTTTATTTTTAAAAAACAATTTGGAATTGTATCACATTTTTCAAAAAATGAACTGAAACAGCATATTAGGAAAAAAAAAAAAACAGGCAAAATCAAAGATAAGAGGTTTCACTTTCTCCCTAACCTCCAGAACACAGAAGGTGAGACATTAATACATATAGAATGGCTGAGTGAAATACCATTGCTAGAATTGCAGAGGATAAAAAACAAGTTTTTCTTGTGTACCAGGACTTAGGCAGAACATACATTAATCATGTTATTATAAATCCTGACTAAATCTAAGTTTTGAAATTAACATTCACCTGAAATGCTTGAGATGCAAGTAGAGAGAGAAGAGACAGTATTGCTCAAGGCAATTTTCTATAAAACTGGGTTAGCTACCAGTTGCATCCATACTCTAGCAGGTGATACAGATTTCTTTAAAACAATAAACGGGCAAAAGGCAGGAAGGGAGTGCGTTTTAGAAACAGCATCACACTAAATCATGAGAATATCCCCTTATTTTCCAAATCTAAAAAAATGTTTCTAAAACAATTACTAATATATTAATAGAAGTTTTCAGTTTCAAAACACTCCAACTGAAAGTAAACCGGAGACTTTAAACTTGAAATTAATCAAAAGATATAAAAATGGTCAATAACACGAAAAAAATTCATAGTACCAGTAATCAAAGAAAAGTTACAATGAAACATTTTTTGCCTATCAAAATGGCAAAAAAAAAAAATTAAATCCATTGTTGACAAGGATGTACTGTGCATGTCATCCTTGCGCAGGGGCCATGCTAATCTTCTCTGTATCGTTCCAATTCTAGTATACGTGCTGCCAAAGCGAGCACGACACGGGATCTTGAGTGCAGTAATTAACATCTCTGATTTCCAGTTTCTCCATATTGCACAATATGCTGCCTGCTACTACTCTGACCTGAACTTCCTCCACCTCCTCTGGCCTACTAAATTCCAGACACCCAAGTTTTGCTGTTGCAAGCCAAGTTCAGATATTTTGGCCTGTGCTCCGTGTTCCTCTCTCGACTGAATGGCTGGCTATTTCCATTCAGATCTCAGCTAAATGTAACCTCCTCAGATATACCTTTCCTGACCACCCAGTCATTCTATTTTAATTCCTTAGATAAAAGTTACCATTATCCCATAATATTTTATTTCTGCCTCCTCCCACTATAAGATACTTCAAGGAGAGCAAAATACTTCTCTGTCCTGTGTCACTAGTACCTAGAACTGTGCCTGAAACATAACAGGCACTCAAGCATTTACTAAAAGAATATAAAGTACCTACACATACCTTGCCTTCATAGACAGTACCAATTAAAAGTTAGCTCTCTCCTTCCCTCCACATTATTACCAAACAATGTTTTAAGTGCTGTACAGCATTCCAGAGCTTAAACTATCACTTCCACCCTTCCCAATGCCCTATGAGACAAAAAGCACCTCTTCTGAGCTCCATCCAGATCCCTCTAAGCCACCAGCCTACTCAACTCTTCACTTGGATGTAACAAAGAAACCTCAAACTCAGAATGGTAGCCAGGTTTCTCCGTGACCAAGGGAGTTACAAATATGGAAAAAGGGAAGAGAAAGAAATAGATGCAGCTATATATCATATATATGTGCATGTGTATGCTAGCTCTGCCTGCTAAATAACACTGTTTGCAATAAACCTAGCATTATATCTTGGCTTCTAATAATACCTTTCCCATTAAAAGCAACAGGGCTCTTTGAAGAAATGGCTGTTTCCAGGGCTGGAGCAGGGAAAGTACAAGATAAGCTAGAACACGTTTGTGTGTATATATATCTGCCAAAAAGTAAGGAACTGCTAACAAATAATTAGATAATGTAATATCAAGGTTAAATTCCCTGATTTTTAACTGAGATTATACACAAGAACTAGCTTTCATTTTAGGAAATACACAATGAAGGAGTGTGAGGGTACAATGTCCCTAAAGCATTCCCAAATAGTCCAGAAAATATTATATATATTTATATATATACACACACATATATAAAATGTATGCATGTTATTTATGTAGAAGGTAGGGAAAAAGAAAGAGAGAGAGAGAATGACAAAACAAATGGGACTGGCTGGGCGTGGTGGCTCACACCTGTAATCCTAGCACTTTGGGAGGCTGAGGCAGGAGGACTGCTTGAGGCCAGGAGTTGGAGACCAGCCTGAGCAAGAGCGAAATTTTTGTCTCTACAAAAAATATAAAAATTAGCTGGGCATGGTGCCACAAGCCTGTAGTCCCAGCTACTGGGGAACTAGGGAGGCTAAGGCAAGAGGATCCCTTAAACCCAGGAGTCTGAGGCTACGGTGAGCTATGATGATGACACTGCACTCTAGCCTAGGTGACAGAGAGAAACCCTGTCTCAAAAACAAACAAACAAACAAAACAAAACAAAAAAAGGGGGACAAAATATAACAACTGGTAAATCTGGGTAAAGAATATTTGGAGTTCTTTATACTATTCTTATACGTCTGAAATTATGTTGAAAAAGTTACAAAACCTCAAAATGCCCCAAACCAATCTTTTCTCCCAAACTTTTATGACCTTCCAGTGTTCCTTACATCAATGAACTACACCATCCATCTAGCTGCACAAGGCAGAATCCTAGGAGTCATCATTAATGCCTCCCTCTCTCCTTCAACTCCCAAATAAAATCCATCAAGGAATTCAGCCCAAAGCTATTATACCCTTCTCACAGTCTCAACTCATCTCCTTAGTCCAGGCAATCAGCACTTTTCATCTTAGGAGCAAATGCATCTTAGTGCAACAAGTAAATGCACGAAGATTCCTTTACTTCTATTTTTGTCTTCCCACATCCACTCCTATCCCCACATAAAATTGTTCTTTACTGTAGCCAGAATTTGCTTATTTCCTGTAAGCAAATTTGATCATGTCGCATGTACCACAACAATCACCACCACCATCCCCAAGGGTTTTCAATGACTTCTCACTTCTTTAAGGATTAAAATCCTTCCTCTGGACTACAAGAAAGGAATGATCCTAATCCTGCCAGCCACATTCAGTTCCTGGAAACCACGCTCTCTTCCAGTGCGGAGCCTTTGCACACTCTGGTCACTCAATTTCAATGCTCTTTTTCCCTTCCCCCTATTCTTCACCCTCTTTCAGATTCTTAGGGGCCCATGATCCATTCAGTTTGGCCCCATTTACACCCAATAAAGGGAAAGAATATAGCATTTATCCTGCATTCCTTGTACCTCAAGGCAATAAAATTTTACTTTTAAGACTATTCAGGCCCGGCACAGTGGCCCGTGCCTGTAGTCCCAGCTACCCGGGAGGCTGAGGCAGAAGGATCGCTTGAGCCCAGGAGTTTGAGGTTGCTGTGAGCTAGGGTGACGCCATGGCACCCTAGCCAGGGCAACAGAGTGAGACTCTGTCTCAAAAAAAAAAAAA
>CAUYRT010079597.1:0-25902 GCA_963574885.1 Lepilemur ruficaudatus | reverse complement strand
GGAGGCCGAGGCAGGCGATCACTCGAGGTCAGGAGTTCAAGACCAGCCTGAGCAAGAGTGAGACCTCGTCTCTACTATAAATAGAAAGAAATGAATTGGCCAACTAAGAATATATAGAAAAAAATTAGCCGGGCATGGTGGCGCATGCTTGTAGTCCCAGCTACTCGGGAGGCTGAGGCAGAAGGATCTCCTGAGCCCAGGAGTTTGAGGTTGCTGTGAGCTAGGCTGACGCCACGGCACTCACTCTAGCCCGGGCAGCAGAGTGAGACTCTGTCTCAAAAAAAAAAAAAAAAGAAAGAAAAAAAAGAAAGAAATTAATTGGCCAACTAAAATATATAGAAAAAATTAGTCAGGCATGGTGGCGTATGCCTGTAGTCCCAGCTACTCGGAAGGCTGAGGCAGGAGGATTGCTTGAGCCCAGGAGTTTGAGGTTGCTGTGAGCTAGCTGACGCCACGGCACTCTAGTCCGGGCAACAGAGTGAGACTCTGTCTCAAAAAAAAAAAAAAAAAAGAGACCAGGCCTTCAAAGGAACAAACTAAGCTACCACTGTGGATAGAAGGCATCAAGACCAGCCCCTCAATGGCAAGACAGAACCAGCCTTCTTTGAAGTTTAGAGGCATGGAGACTTCCAGACCTGTCCCCAACCAAACCACTGGTATCAACCCTGGCCTACAGGGTCCCTCGGACCAAGCTGAGCTGAGCCAAGCCTGGGCACTGAGCCTTACTCTCCTCTGACCCAGCTGGAGTTGTGCCCTCGGCCCACCCACTCGCCCGCTCCGGGCTTCCAGGTCCCCAGAGCAGCCTTGCTCACAGCTGCCCAGTTAGGTGTCCAGGGATGACAAAGATGCTCCCGCCCAGGGCGAGATCCACATGGCAGCACAGTTCTGTGCATCAGGCATAAAGGACACTCTTCTGGGGTTTTATTCCTGCTGACATCTCTTAGCCCCGGTGGGGTAGAATGGGGGTGAAAGTCAGCACAGTAGGAGGCTTGTGGCTAATTTTGCTTCAAGTGACCAAAGGAGCAGAGGAGGTTTGCAGCATGCATAGATAGCTAAGGGGACGTGGGAAAGGGCTCCCCTTGGCCTTCCTCTCCACCCTTCTGGTTGCTCAGCCTCCCCACAGGGCTAGCCCAGGCCCACTCCTGGAGGCCCCTCCTACATCAGGCCTAGGTTTGGCCTTTGGATCCAGGGGAATGGAGAACAGGGGAGGAAAACCAGAGCTGGGAGGGAGAGGAAAAGGAGGTGGGTTGGGAAGTGGAGAGAAAAGATGGGGCCCCAAAATTGCCTCCGTTCCCACTGAGTGATGATGCTTGCCGTTTCATAAATACCCCAGCGGCTAATGTGGTTGCATCTATCAGCCACAAGGTGACTTTTCCAACAATCCCAAGGGCCATGTTGGCTTCTGCCTCATTTTCATAAAAATAGAAACTGCCTCAGGGAGGTTAAGCAACTTGCCCAAGGTAACAGAGCTAGTCTCTCGTTGTAGGTATACGTGACTGCAAAGCTCCCAGCAGCTGTAATATGCAGCTTTCTGTCTTTTAAACTTCTATTTGCATAGGTACACAGGGATTCTCAAGCCAGGGTGGTTTTCTGTCTTCCTAACTGCAAGATCTGCAGGCACTGATCCTCTTTTAGAGCAGCACCTTGCAAATCAGAAACCCGCGCCTGAGAGCAGGGAACGGCTGACTGGCGTCCCCTGCCGGCTGTTCCGAGAGCGGCCGAACAGTGCCAGGGCGGCAGCGAGGACCCACAGGGACGCCTCACAAAGGACAGAAACCGGCAGCCATGCCGGAGACTGTTCTGTGTTCAGAATATTCTGGTGACATGAGAGGAAAGAGAGGTGTGATTGTGTGGGGCTGCTTTCCTAGAGGAACTCTGAGAGAATCCTTCCTAAGATGCAAATGATCTTTCAGGTTGAGAATTTGCAAGGGCAGGTAAATGGCACACAGCCAGAATTCAGAATGCCGAGGAAAGACAAGAAATGAGCTCTAATCCTTGACTAAAAACAAAAACAGCAATAAACCCATACATAGATACATAGGAATCTTAGCAAAAACAATATTTGAGTGCTTATTTTGTGCCAAGCACCATTCAAACAAAGAGCTTTGCTTTTATTATCTCATTTAATCTTCACAGCAATCCTGTGAGAGAGCATTAATTTGTCGGATGTGGGAAATGGGGACAGAGGCAGAAATAACTCGTGCGAGGCTGCACAGCCAGAAAGCGGCAGAGCCAGGACAGACACAGGAAGCAAAAGGCGAGTGGGAGGCAGATTGCAGGTGGAGTTTCTCTTATCTGAAATACGTGGGACCAGAAGTGTTTCAGATTTCAGATTCTGGAACATTTGCATATACATAATGAGCTATCCTGGGGATGGGACCCAAGTCTGAACACGAAATTCATTTATGTTTTATATATACACCTTATACACGTAGCCTGAAGTTCATTTTATACAGTATTTTTAATCGGCTTGTGCATGAAACAAAGTTGTGACTGTGACCTGTCACGTAAAGTCAGGTGTGGGATTTTCTCCTTGTGGTGTCATGTGAGTGCTCAAAAAGTTTCAGATTTTAAAGTATTTCAGATTCTGAATTTTCAGATAAGGGATGCTCAACTTGTATACACATAGGTAACAAACAGCACTGCCCTCCTGTGTGTGAGATGTGTGTTTTCCAGGAGTGCTGAGGCACTTCATCTGTCTGTTGCTCCTTTTTTATTCCTATCCTCCTGTGACCAAAACAAACAAGCCAAGCATTTGTAAGTCCACCGCTAAGGCTGTTCCTGTCCTGCTGTAGTAAAGAAGCCCAACCAACTCCCCTCCCGGCGGTGGCATTTCTGTCCCCTGCACCATGAAGATATTACCTCACTTCCTGGGCTGAGCAGCCACAAGAGCCCAAAGGGGCCCAGCAAAAAGAACCCTGGGGCTATTTCCCTATAAGTTGCCTTTTGTGGCTTTTAAAAGGAACTTGGCATTCCAAGGAAGACAGGAACGCAAATTGGCTGAGTACAGAGACACCTGAATCTTACCCCTCAGCTCCTAAGAGCCACCGGGAGGTCAGATTTCCCACTGTGTTTTCCACTACAAGGTGCCCTGGTGCCTACTTGCCTGGCAGAAGTAAATGAGTTAAGGGGCCAAAGTTGACTACAACTGACCTTGGTGTGACTCCTGGTTCTTCCCTAAAACGTAGCGCCCACTAGAGCATGGAGCTGAAGAGAATGTTTTTGCTTTATACAGGGACACATGATACCCTGGACCTCAAGTCTCTGCCCCAGCTAAAGGGAGGAGCTTGTGAACGGGGGTGGGAAGTAGGGGTTGGCAGGGAGGAATAAGTTTAAACCTTAAAACTGAACAATGTCCTGGGGATCTTGGCAGGGTTTGAGCCCTCACATCTGATGAGGGACTTCAGCTGACAGTGTCCCCCAGTATTATGCAAGGGCAGAGTTAAGCCTTTGGCAGCGTGCTGGAGCACACAAGTGCCAGGGACATTCTGTTAACAAAGCACAAAGGGTAGAAGGAAGGAACAAACCATTCCTGTGCACTGTGCAGACTGAGCTCCATTGTGTTTATCCAACACGACAGAATTTTTTTCATTAAAAACTCCCTCATCGCCTTGACTGTCAAAGTCAAATCCCCCCCTCCCCCGGCAAGAGACCAGAACCTGAGTCCCACCGTGGAGCAAGGATCCTGCAACTCTGCCATCAAGGAGTGAACCCTAAAACTCCAGTGAAAACCCAACCACTTGGATCTGCAAGCTGGGGGGAGGGCAGGCCACGTGGCAATGTCCTACCCATTCAAGGAATCATTCCTTTCCACTTGTCTAAGCAAAGCAGGAAGGAGGCCTCCAGAAACCAGCTGGAAGGAAGTTCGCTGGGGCCCCAGTGTCACTGATTTATGGAAGCCTTTCAGGGCCAGAATGACACCATCCACCTACCTCCTGCTAATTTATGTTCTCGGGGCTTTAAATCATGGTGACAGCTTCGCCAGGCGCTCTGACCAGTCAAGGGCGTCCCAGGCCCTGCGGGCTGGGAGAACCTCATGGGGCCCTCACAGCTGCACTGCAGGCTGCATCCCACCTTCCCCAAACTCACTCTCGGCCCCTGCTGCTCTCCCCCTCTGCTCAGGCAGAGAATCCGCAGAGCAGTGACCTTTTCACTGATTAGACGCTCCCTGAACTGAAAAAATTACAGAAGTCAGAAAAAAATGATTGACATTATGATGCACTGCTGCCTCCTACTACTGCTAAGCTTCCAAGTAAACACCTGCTACTGTGAACAGAGTACACTGGCAAATCACTAAGCCACCGAAATTCCTTTGTTAAACAAATTCTGCCACACCACTGAAGACTTCTGGGCTGGAGGAATTTTCCAATTGCCCAAAGCATCTGAGTGCCCGTAATTTCTACCCCAGCTTTAAATGTTAGACTAAACTTTTCAAGTGTAAGGAAGGAAGGAAGGAAGGAAGGAAAAGAAAGAAAGAAAAACCACAGCACCCTACAAAATGTTAATGGAAAAGAAGCCAAACTCTGTAAAATAATTTTAAAGAGATTTATTCTGAGCCAAATTTGAGGATCATGACCCAGAGCCACACCCAAGAAGCCTTGAGCAAGTGGACTTGCTGTGGCTGGGTTACAGTTTGGTTTTATACATTTCAGAGAGACAGGGGTTACAGGTAAAGTCATAAATCAATACGTGGGAGGCATACACTGGTTTGGCTCGAAAAGGTGGGCCATCTCGAAGCCAGGGGGCTTATGGGTTATAGGCGGGTTTAAAGATTCCTTGGCTTGTAATTGGTTAAAGACATGAAGCTTTGTCTAAAGGCTTGGAATGTTTTAAGATAAGGAGCTGTTCATCAGAGACAAATCATCCTGACATGTATTTGTTGTGTAAATTGAGGACCTGCATAGCCTTAGACCTGTTAATGGGCTACAAAGGATGTCCCCAAGAAGGGAGGGGGCCATGATGAGGCATGTCTGACCTCCCTCCTCATGGCAGACAATTTAGTTTTAGGATATCCTCTTGGCCAAGAAGGGGTCCATTCAGTCAGCTGGTGCGGGGTTGTGGGGGGAAAAGCCTTAAGATTTTATTTTAGTCCACAAAAGCCTGATTTTTTCCTGAGGAGCATCACAGTAGCTTGTTCTCCATATGGTAGCCCTAGTCAAAAGCACAATAAAAAAAAAAAAAAGCAGGTAGAAACAGAAATTAGGCAGAAAATGAAAACCAGGCTGGCAAGAAATTGGAGAAAGGCTTCACAGAGCAATGTGACAAGGAAAAAGGAAACTTGAGGATAATTTCTTCTCTGAGATCAGAGCTATATTCCACAGCTAAAATTGACATGGGCTCTGCAATTGTCAAACAGCCAACAAGCATTTATTATGCTCCCACTATATGCCTGGTCTTGTGTTTGGAAAAAAATCCACTCATAAATTTAAATCATCCAGATTGCTGTGTGGCTTTTCCTGTCCTGCCTGTGACAGAAGGGATTCTGTCTTTGACACAGGGAGGCCAGAGATGTGCTGTGATGCACAGATTGAACTCACACAAGAAATTTAGGAGTCCTGGATCTTGGCCGGCATTGTGCCCTAACTTGCTTTATGTACAATGGGCTGTCATGTCACTGTTTCTTCAAAACTCCAAACAGGAAGCAAGTGTGACTAATGTCAAAGGGCACAGTGGCGGCCGTGTGCGGTGGCTCACGCCTGTAATCCTAGCACTCTGGGAGGCCAAGGCGGGCAGATCGCTCAAGGTCAGGAGTTCGAAACCAGCCTGAGCAAGAGTGAGACCCCGTCTCTACTATAAATAGAAAAAAAAATTAATTGGCCAACTAAAGATATATATAGAAAAAATTAGCCGGGCATGGTGGCGCATGCCTGTAGTCCCAGCTACTCGGGAGGCTGAGGCAGAAGGATTGCTTGAGCCCAGGAGTCTGAGGTTGCTGTGAGCTAGGCTGATGCCAAGGCACTCTAGCCCGGGCAACAGAGTGAGACTCTGTCTCAAAAAAAAAATGTGTTTGGTGAGTACCAACTATAGGCTGAGCCCACACCAGCCTGGGAAAAAGCTGACATTTATTGAATTTCGTCTGTGCACCAGTATTTCCTGTGTACTTAGTACATGCCAGGCTCTCCTGTTGCTGGCTCTAAAGTTATCCTCCTTTGATCTTTCCTCCTGTAATCTCAGGAAATACTAACCCGCTTCACATAACTCTGAGCCAGATGATCTCGAGGGTACATCTCCTGGGCCTGGAACAAATCAGAAAAGATTTCCACAGCCACAGAGAAATGATTTCTTAATTATCTTCTGTTTTGCATTATCTGTGCTTTGCTTCTGTTAACCATGGTTTACTGAGTGATAACCCTATGGAAGAGAAAAAAAAAGCTTTCTGCTCACCCTGAGAGGAGGAGCAAACAGCCTCATTCAAAAGCCAGCTCCCTCCACTAAAGGGAAGAACCTCCCAGGGTTTGGGCAGCAGTCGGGCTCCCAGCTGCCCGCTGCTCTCTTCCCTTATGCCAGTGGTCCTTAAACACAGGTGGTTTTGCCCCCCAGGGGACAGTTGCCAATAGCTGGAGACATTTTTGGTTGTCACAACTTAGGCAGGGGACAGGGTGGATGCTACTGGCTTCTACTGGGTCAAGGCCAGAGATGCTGCTGAACACCCTCCAGTGCACAGGACTGTCCCCAACAACAACTATCTGGCAAATGTCAATAGTGCTGAGGCGGAGAAAATCTGCCTCACGCACTACGACTTCTGTCATCCCTGGGGTCATGTTTCAAATGTGCTTTCGTATTCCTCAGTCTTTCTCGGCCTCACATTGAACCTACAGTTTAGTTGTTATTATGATAAGGACCCCATTTTAGAGGCAAAGAAACTGAGGCCCCAGCAGGTAGTTACTCACCCACAGTTACCCAGCCAGGAAGTGGAGAGCAGGGGTTTGAACCCAGGTTTGTCTGACTCCTGCCCACTGCCTCTTGGTCCCTGAGCCCGAGTCACTCAGGACTGACAGGATATAAATCACTTTCCTTTGTGACAATTTCTGTGAATGAGATTCTGAACTCACAATTCTGTTACTCCACAGTTTCTTAGCTTCCTGCATCTGATTCTAGTCTCTCTTGCTTTACCTGAGAAGTAGACTCAGACACAGGAATCCCACGCATACCCCAGACCCGCTGGGCTGTGGGGACCTGGGACTGATGCCAGGCAGGCCAGCCAGCATCCTGAGTCCTGTTTGGTGAACGAGGCCAGCCTGGGCAACAGCCCACAAAGGGGATCCCCAGGTAGTGGGGGATTCAGACCACGGAGCACCGTGGCACTGAGCAGCCCATCTGTTCCCAGCAGGATTCAGAACCAGGAGTAGCTCTGGAGGTAGGGTGGGAGCTGCTAAGGTGAGGCAGCGAGCCAGGGCCCCAATGAGGGGAAGATGGGGCAGGCAAGAGAACAAGTCTGGGAGAAAAGGCAAGCCCAGTGCCACCAGAGGAGCCTATGCGGCCTGGAAGAGAAGTTTGAGCCTTGGAGACCAGGAGTGTGCAGAGCTCACTCACAGCAAAACCCCAAAGAGTTTCACTCCATATAAATATTTTGTAAAAGGAAGGTATTTATGTATTTATATGTTACTTATAAAAGTAAAAAGTAATTTTAGGCTGGGCATGGTGGCTCACACCTATAATCCTAGTACTCTGGAAGCCTGAGGCAGGAGGGTTGCTTGAGGCCAGGAGTTCAAGCCCAGCATGAGCAAGAGCAAGACACTGTCTCTACAAAAAAAAAAAAAAAATTAGCTGGGCATGGTGGCACGTGCCTGCAGTCCCAGCTACCCAAGAGGCTGAGGCAGGAGGATTGCTTGAGCCCAGGAGTTTGAGGTTGCTGTGAGCTAGGCTGATGCCACAGCATTCTAGCCCAGACAACAAAGTGAGACTGTGTCTCAAAAAAAAAAAAAAAAAAAAGGAAGGATACATAAGATACCCAGAACAATTGGTGGCACTAAGAAATAACGGTGGAGGGAGACATATTTTGACGTATTTTTTATACCTATTTGTATCTTTCTTTTTTTCTGAGGCAGAGTCTCACTCTGTCACCCAGGCTAGAGTGCAGTGCCTCAATTATAGCTAACTGCAGCCTCAAACTCCTGGGCTCCAGTGATCCTCCTGCCTCAGCCTCCTGAGTAGCTGGGGATTACAGGTGCACACCACCATGCCCAGCTAATTTTTTTCTGTTTTGTTTTAGTTAGTTAGTTAGTAAAAACTGGGTCTAGGCTGGGTGCGGTGTCTCATGCCTATAATCCTAGCACTCTGGGAGGCCAAGGTGGGAGGATTGCTAGAGCTCAGGAGTTTGAGACCAACCTGAGCAAGAGTGAGATCCCGTCTCTAAGAAAATAAATAAATAAAGACTGGATCTCACTGTGTTGCACAGGCTGGTCTCCAACTCCTGGCCTCGAGTGATCCTCTCACCTCGGGCCTCCCAAAGTGCTAGGATTACAGGCATGAACCACTGCACCTGGCCTCCCATTTATATCTTTGCAATTTAGTACCATGAACACATATTGTCTATTTTTTATTCCTTCACATTTTAAATTTACAAAGTTGATGACAGCAGGATCTTCGAGCATGCTTTGCTCCACCCATGCTCGCTAGTGCCACCCTGCCTGCACCTGGCCTGCTCGGGGGATGGGGCAGCAAGGCCCATGGCTGACGCTGGGGTGTCCCTCTGGTCTGGGGGTTTGGAAGAGCTGGCCTTGAAAAGACCTAGAATCCCACCCGCACAGAGCATCAAGGCTAACCTGAGCCGGGAGAACGAGGTGGTGAAGGAGAGCATGCGCCACCTCAGCGAGCAGCTGAGGCACTACGAGAACCACTCGGCCATCATGATGAGCATCAAGAAGGAGCTGTCCAGTCTGGGCCTCCAGCTGCTGCAGAAGGATGCGGCCGCCCCTGCTGCCGCCCCAGCCACCAGCCCTGGTAGCAAGGCTCAGGTGAGGGCTTGGGATCACAGTGTGCCAGGATCTTGGCCCTGAGGGCCAGCTCAATGGGGGTTTGGGACCATAGGACAGGGCTGAGGGCTGGCAGGGTCAGGGGCAATGGTGCCTACTATGCAGCGAGCATAGCCAGCACAGGTGAGCTGGGGGCAGACATGAGGATCCAGTGAAGGGGGCTGGATCCTAAGCCAGGTGTTTGGTAATATTCTCATTCCCAAGTTTCCAAACTAGTGGGGACAAGTTTGTGAAGATGACACTGCCTGCCTGGTCCTGAGAGACCAGGTCAGCTGCAGTAAAACTGCTTTTAGCCTCCCCTGCTGTGGCTGGGTCAGGCCTGCTCATGGGTAGGTGAGCAATGCCTTGAGGTCCTCAGTCATCCAACCCAACCTGGCAAGAGAATTCCTGCACCAAACACCCAAACATTCTGTCTTCAAGCTCAGAGCACAAAGTGAGCAGAGGCACTGGCTTAGTCACTAGGCAGAGCCACCTATGCCAGCTAACACATCCTTCTGCAAATTTAATAAAGGTCCTCCCTTTAGGCAGACACATTCCAAAAATGGCTGTCCATCTAAGCATGTAAATTAGAATGAAGAGCTACCTTTGGGTGAACATGTCGCGCAAAGGCTCCTTCCTATGCTGGACGCACACTAGGATGTGTGGCTTGGTGAATGGAATGCAGACTAGACTGCAACCCCATACACGTACCGTCAGCCAATAGCCCACAGGGCAACACAAGCCACACCACTGTCCACAGTGGCCTTGTTTCTTGGTGAGTGGCAGAAAAATGGAACTGAGGCCGGGCGCAGTAGCTCAAGCCTGTAATCCTAGCACTCTGGGAGGCAGAGGCGGGCAGACTGCTCAAGGTCAGGAGTTCGAAACCAGCCTGAGCAAGAGTGAGACCCCATCTCTACTAAAAATAGAAATAAATTAATCGGCCAACTAAAAATACGTAGAAAAAAAATTAGCTGGGCATGGTGGTGCATGCCTGTAGTCCCAGCTACTCGGGAGGCTGAGGAAGGAGGATTGCCTGAGCCCAGGAGTTTGAGGTTGCTGTGAGCTAGGCTGATGCCACGGCACTCTAGCCTGGGCAACAGAGTCAGACTCTGTCTCAAAAAAAAAGAAAAGAAAAGGAGCTGACATTCGTGGAATTTCTACTTAAACCTGACTTTCTCACAGACATTATCGGTTAATCTCATAACCACCCAAGAGGAGGATGACCCCTGCCCATTTAGCAGATGAGGACACATGGAGAGGTTACGTGGAGAGGGGGTGGCTGAGCCGGGACGGGCAGCCAGGTCTGCGTGACTGCCAAGCCCACCCTCTTCCTCCCTTCCTCTCTACCTCTTGGCCTCCTGTTCCTGTGTTGACATTGTGATAATGGGGCCATTCGTGTCTGCATCTGGGACTGCCTAGATACTAATAATTCGTGGAGGAAGCCTATGCCCTGGGCCAGAGCTGGCTTCCTGCTTACTCTGGTGCCCGTTCCGCAGGCAAGAATGAACCCTGTTTTGGCAGTGGCACAAAGGGCTTCTAGCTAGATACTGTACTTGCCATATCTGGCTGAGCTTCTGCCTAACAATGGGTGATGTCACAGGCCCTATGTTCTTGTGCCAGGCCAGCATCAGAGGCATTTAAATAGGAAGTGAAAATAACAAAACTCACAAAATGTTAGAAACTGTATGTCCTAGAGGTAGGGTGACCAACCGTCCCAGTTTGCCTGGGACTGAAGGATTTCCAGGATGCAGCAACTTCATTGCTCAAACTAGGAAAGTTCCAGGCACACTGAGATGAGTTGGTTACACTGCCTAAGAGCCCAAGAACCTTTCCCCTACCCATGCACTAAGAACAGCGAGTGAGAGAGACGAGGCTAGGAAGCCACCTCCCGAGGGAGCTGAACATTCTAGTTAACGCCCTGGGGAGGAGTGAGAAGGGGCTGGGAGATGGGTCAGGAATCCAACCCATCAACTTGGGCTCCAAGCCTGCAAGGGAGCTAGAGTGCTGAGTGGAGAAACCGAGGCAAACCAGTCATGAGTGCAGCCGCTGTGGGAGGGAAGGAAAGCTGCAACTTCATGTGCACATGGGATGTGGGTCCTGAGCAACATGACCACATCTAGCCCCTGCGTGCTGAGCCCGTCACCCCTCACAACATCCCTTCTACTGTCCCTCTAGTTTGAGACTTGCCTTTTCCCCCAGGACACAGCTGGAGGGAAAGGCAAGGGCACCAACAAATATGGCATTGTGCAGAAGAGCTTCGTAGACAGGGGCCTCCCAAAACCTAAGGAGAAGCTGCTGAAGGTGGAGAAGCTGAGGAAGGACAGCAGCAAGAGCAGAGTTCCACAGTCCACAGCCAAGCCCCGGGCCCTGGCCCAGCAGCAGGCTGTGATCCGGGGCTTCACCTACTACAAGGCAGGCGGGCAGGAGGTGACTGAGGCGGTGGCTGGTGAGTTGGAGAGGGGTGGGTGGGGCTTGCTGAGGGATCATGCCTCCCAGAGATCCCCTTGTCTCTGCAGTCAGACTGCCCAGACTGCAGCCCCACCATTGATCACCCACTGGGTGCTTTTGCCCATCCACACACAAGGGGGATGACACCCCACTCATGAGGTTGTAGGGAGTGAAATGGTTGAACCAACAGGAAGGGCTCAGTTTCTTCTCAGTATTTAAAGCAGTCTTGACCTTCATTGGACTTTACTTTGTTCATTCATAGATTTGCTGAAGGCCCACTATGCACCATGTGACAGGGAATGACGTAAATACAGTCCCTGCCCCCATGGAGCTCACAGTCCAGTGGGAAAAGCGTACCTATGACCAAGCAGCTGCCACAGGTGGGGGTGGGAGGACATGGGGCTCTGGGAAGTGACACGGGGCCTCTCAGGTACCTCTCCTTTCCAGCCACTCCCACTTCTATATCCCCAAGGAGGATATAGAAGGAGGAGCCCACAGACTCTTGTATTTTTCTTACAGCTCCCTGCTAGATCACAGGGAAGGGTAACAAAGTGATTAACCAGGAAAGAAGAGACAAAAGTTCCCAGATACCCCAAATTTCTGAGCCTCACAACCCTTTGGTTGTGGCTTCTGAATCCCCCCAAGACCCTCCCCAGAAGCCTGCTCCCCTCTATGTCCCTGCAAGGTGTCCCAAACCTACTCTTCCCCTTCCTGGGTCCCACTGACCACCTCCTCTGGTGAGGCTCTCTGCCCAGCCCATGCCCAAGGGGGCTGGGAGGTAGAACAGGCAGGGACTAGGCTCCTTCAAGAACCCTTTTGTTTCTTGGCCTCTCAGGGCTCTGGGGCCTCTTCCCCTAGCCCCTGGCACTGGCTGCTGGCCCCCAGCCCTGCCAGCTCAGGCTGGCCACAGCACAGAGCCTCTGACCCCTGGCTGGGGCACTGCCCAAGAACAGCTGCAGGCATCTGACTCCGCCAGTGAGGCCTGTGGGAACGAGCGCCCTGCCCTGGCAGGCTGCCGAGGCCAGGCCCCACAGTGGCTTCCTCTGACCAGAGGGACTGTCCTCGTCCGGGCTAGGGCCCAGGCTCCCAGGATTGCCCTACAGCAGGGCCTGGCTAAACCCCCGTGCAAAGAGGAAGCCCAGCAGGGAGAAAAAAGGAAGAAGTCAGGTCATTGTCCTCAAGTCAAGGGGTCTCTGAGCCCCTCCCCTGGCTGGCCAGGCAGTCCCCTGGGGGCCAGACCATCATGGTAACAACAGCATCATTCTTTTGTCCCTGATGTCACAGTTTTCTGAATCCTTTCACACATGCCACTGCATTTGATTTTGGCAGCAACTGCATTTTCCAGAGGAGAGAAACAGGAGAAAGTCTGTAAAGTGGGAGCAAGAGTTACTGCTTCTGGAATTGAATGTAGGAAATGAAAGAATGGGTACAAAGTGCTTGAGGCTTAGGAAGAGAAGAGATCCCATACTTGGCACCTCATACTTGCCAGGACCTGTGCAAGTGTTTTATGTACGTTTCCTGCTGGGCAACACCACGGCCTGCCGTGGGCCTCATTGCTCCCGTTCTCAGGGGTGGGAGTGAGCCCAGCAAGGCAGGGGACTTGGATGGGGCTACCCAGCTGGGGAGGGGTAGAGCTGGGCTTGGCACCCAGGTAGTGAGGCTGCCTTTCACTTCCCTGGGGTATGGGGAGCGCCCTGAGGGAGCCCCTTCCCCCGACTCCCCCAGGGCTCCAGAGCTGCTGAGAACCCAATGGGTCTGAGGGGAGACTCAGGCAGCAGTGGGTACTGCTGGGGGGTGAGCACAGGGTCTTCTCTCTGCAGACAACGCCCTCAAGGGCACTTCCTGGCTGGAGCAAGTACCGCCCAAGGTGGAGGGCAGGCCACCCGAGCCCAACTCTGCAGAGCAGGATGAGGCCGGGCCCAGGTCCTCAGAGGGAGAGGCCTTGGGCCCCAGCACCACCTCAGACCCTGCCTCCACCAACACCACCACCCCGACTCCCACCACCAGTCCCCTGCCCACTGAGCCACCTTCACGCCCAGAAGTCCCGAGCCCAGGTGAGTAGCTTCACACGCCCGTGGCCAAATCCAGCCCACAGCCTGTCTTATACAGCCCTCAGGCTAAGAATGGTTTTTACATTGTTAAATGGTTGTTAGAAAAAAGAAAGAGACTAAGGAATGGAAGTATGAGTTCTACAGAGCCGCAGACGTTTACTGTCTGATCCCGTGCAGAAAAACATTGCCAACGTTTAAAGTGCTTACATAGATCCTTTTGTCGTTTGTAAGCGGGATGATTGGGTTTCCACGCACATGTGAGATGTGCCTCTCGCAGTCCTTGTTTCGACGTTGGCGCATTACCCGTCTCACATGAAAAAAAATAAAAATAAAAATAAAGTGCTTATAAAACAGGTAGTATTGTTAACAAATTATTCTTAAAATGTCACTTAGAATCCCATCATCAAATCTAGCAACTGTTTTCATTTCTTTATTTCCTCTCTCAGTCTTTGGCCTTGTTTTTATCTCCGAATTTACACTTTTGACTTGTGTCTCCTGGTAGAAATCTTCCTCATTAAACCATCCATCCCATTCTTCTTGAGGGCATCTCAGCTGTCTGCGGTGACAAGCTTTCCATCCCTTGCTCTCTTCCAAGTGCATTCCTCTTCTAGGAATCTTTCCTGAAGGATCTGCCAGCGATGTGGACAACAGCTGCCACTTGAGTGGTTGCATCACAGCACTATTTCTAATGTCAGAAAACTGGAAATAACCTAAACAGCTGACATGGGGAGGGCTGGTTAAATCAATTCAAGGGCACAGCTGCCTGGTGGCCTGGCAGAACTTTGAAATTCACATCATTAAAAGGCTATTTAATGATGTGAGAAATTTCTCAGTGGAGGGAAAAAACAGGATACGTAAAACTGTATATTCATAAGAGTCACAGTTTTTTAAAGTATGTCTACGTGACTGTCCATGCAAAGAAAAAAAGAAAAGGAAGGAAATATGAGGTTTAGAATTTTCTTTGGATAATGGAACTTTTTTTAGGTTTTTATTTTATTTATTCTTTCAGTGTTTAAATTTTTTTATTTTTTTAGTTGACAAAAATTTTATGTATTTATGGTGTACAACATGATGTTTCAATGTATGTATACATTGTGGAATGGACAAATCAAGCTAATTAGCATATGTATTACCTCACATAATTTTTTTCTGTGGTGAGAACACAAAATCTACTCTCTTAGCAGTTTTCAAGTATGCAATATATCAAACTTACTCCTCCTGTCTAACTGAAATTTTGAATCCTTCGACTAATATCTCCCCAGGCCCCTCCCCCCCTGGTAACCACCACTCTATTCTCTGCTTCTAGGATTTCAACTTTTTTAGATCCCACAGATAACGGATAATGGAATTTGAATGCTTTCTGTAATGATCAGGCACTGCTTTCTGTGAGGGAAGGGGAGAAATGCCATAAACAATATCAGGAGGGATTTAAGTTAGACCCAAGTAATGTCCCAAGGACCATTGCTCTGGCTCACGGCCAGCGGGGTCTATGCGCCAGAAGTGGACCCCAGAGCTGTGCCTCTCGCTTCCCACAGGCAGGGAGGCAAGCTGCGAGGGCACCCTCCGGGCCGTGGACCCCCCGGTGAGGCACCACAGCTATGGGCGCCACGAGGGGGCCTGGATGAAGGACCCTGCTGCCCGGGACGACAGGATCTACATCACCAACTACTACTATGGAAACAGCCTGGTGGAGTTCCGCAACCTGGAAAACTTCAAGCAAGGTCAGAGACCCCTGAGATTGGAGGGGGGCAGGGTGTGGGCAGCCTGGGGAGGGTCCCCCATGGAGCCTTGGCCTTCCTTTGCCTGTGGTTTCCTGTGCTGCAGCCTGGCCTGGCCCCAGAGTGGCAGCCACCCCAAAGAGGGGACTCTGGGGGCACTGTACTGGGGCCTAGCCAGACCCTGTGGCACCCCGTATGCTGGCACCAGGCCAGCAACAGGAATGTGGCGGCACATGAGAAGGACGTGGTCCTGCCCTCACAATGTAACTTACCATCATGGGGAACAATACGGAGTTTCTGTGTGCTGAGTGCTTACTGAGTGCCAGTCGCCCTGTGGGTATCAGCTCATGGTATCTTCCTAACTCCATGGGGTGGGGGTTGTCACCTGTTTTATAGGTGAGCATGGCCTCAGGCCTTAGAGGAGCTACAGGTCTGTGCAGAGGCCAGGTTGGAGCTGTTGGCACAGGGAAGGGCAGAATTTGGGGTATCAGATCTGGGGCGTGATGGGGGAAGGGGTCATTTTAGACTTGGCCTGCCCTCCAACATGCACAGTCTGGTGTGAGAGGCAAAGGCTTAAAGAGACAATTTGGGGCCAGCGTTAGAGAGAACCCAGCCTTGAGATCAGGGAAGACTTCCCAGAGGAGGTGATGCTGAGCTGAGCCGTGGAAGAGTAAGCCCACAGAAGGGAGAGGGAAGGGTGTTCCAGGCAGAGGGCCCAGCATGTGTGAAGGCCTGGCGGTGACAGGAAGCATGGTGGCATGGGGCAGTGCGGGTGAGAGTGGGCAGGCTTTGTGAACCACATGAAGGAGTTCGGACTTGCCCTGAGAGCCATGGAGTCCCAGGGTATGGCCTGGAACAACTAATGTTCTTCACTCCCAGCTTAAAGTTGGCTTGCTTTCTGCCTCGAATGGCTCACGGGCTAGTGGAGGAAGGCAGTGGTAAGTGTAAAGACAGAAGGCTGGCAAGGTCAGAGGAGAGGCCCCTCATTCAGCCTGGGGAGGGCAGGGAAGGCTTCCTGGAGGAGGCAACATTGGCTGAGGGCTCTGAAAGACAGGCAGGCATTCCCCAGGCAGATCAATGGGGATTCCAATCCAGACAGAACGAACAGCAGGGACAAAGGCCGGGGCTGACATCACCCTGTGGCCAAATCCTAGCTGTGCCATTCCAAGGTCACCTGGGACCATGGGTGACCATGGACCTTCAGGGCCTGTTTCCTCATAGGCAAATGGAATGAAGATCGTACTTCCTTCAGGGGACTCTTATGATATAATGAGGGGATTGGCCCAGCTCCAGGCACGGTGTATGTGCTTGGTATCAGTTGCTTTCTTTGCCACTTGAGACCCTTGATGGCCTCACACTATGTGGGGTGGGTTGTTCTGGAGGCTCTGGTGTGACCACCCCCTCCACCTGCAGGCCGCTGGAGTAACATGTACAAGCTGCCGTACAACTGGATCGGCACGGGCCACGTGGTGTACCAGGGCGCCTTCTACTACAACCGCGCCTTCACCAAGAACATCATCAAGTACGACCTGCGGCAGCGCTTCGTGGCCTCCTGGGCACTGCTGCCCGATGTGGTGTACGAGGACACCACACCCTGGAAGTGGCGCGGTCACTCAGACATCGACTTTGCTGTGGACGAGAGCGGCCTGTGGGTCATCTACCCTGCCGTGGACGACCACGATGAGGCCCAGCCCGAGGTGATTGTGCTGAGCCGCCTGGACCCAGGCGACCTCTCCACGCACCGGGAGACCACATGGAAGACACGGCTGCGGCGGAACTCCTACGGGAACTGCTTCCTGGTGTGCGGCATCCTGTACGCCGTGGACACGTACAACCAGCGTGAAGGCCAGGTGGCCTACGCCTTCGACACACACACGGGCACCGACGCTCGCCCCCAGCTGCCTTTCCTCAACGAGCACGCCTACACCACCCAGATCGACTACAACCCCAAGGAGCGGGTGCTCTACGCCTGGGACAACGGCCACCAGCTCACCTACACCCTCCACTTCGTGGTCTGAGCGGGGACCTGTGCTCACGGGAGGGGCAGCAGTGGGGAAGGGGCTCCCCACGGCAACTCCTGCAGCCCACCCAACTGGCGAATATTTACCGGGGCCAGCCCAGGCTCGGGCTAGGCATGAGGTGGTGACCAGGATCGAGCTTCTACCCACGGAGCACTGTGCCCAGCGCTGTACATGCACTTAGGACCCAGTTCATTCTCCCCGCACCGCCCTTGGAGAGAGAGGTCGTGAAGCCCGTTCAACAGATGAGGAATCGAGGCTCAGAGAGGCAGCGTTACTTGCCTAATGCCTCAGCTGGGCTCCGGCAGGATGAGGAGACGTCTCCATGCTTTCCCCCTTCCAGCCCTCTCCCCTCTGCCCCCTATCCTTGTTCCCTCAGCTCTGTCTCCCCTCCCAGGGCCACTCCAGACCACAGGCCTCTGGGGCTAATGCGCTAGTGTTGCGTGGAGGCCCCAGCTCTGCCTGCCACCCAAGCCCCTGTCTGGCTCAGCTATTGGTGGCCCTGGGTTTTAGGCCCCTTGGCCAATGTCCCTGCTTCTTGCCTTTGGCCAGCACCCCATCCCACCCCACCCGCCATCCGGCCACATTCCAAACCTCCACGGTCACCTAGCCACTGAGCAGAAACCACACCCGGAGAGAAAATCCTGGCCCCTGTTCCAAGGCCCCCTCCCTTCTGTCCTCATTTTCATTCTCTCTTATTCTTCGTCAGTGCCGTCATCTGTTTCTGCAGCAGCGGCTGAGAAGGCGGCAAGCAGCTGTCTGCCAGCAGCAGCTCCACCAGGGTGGGGAGCTGAGCCGAGCCTCCCTCTCCATCCAGAAGCACTGGCGTCGGCCACACACTCAGGCCTTGGGTCCCCTTGTCCCCTCCCAAAGCCTTTGGGCCTGGGGTCCACCTTGTCTTCTCTCTCTGGCCTTCAAACCCATGGCCTATACACACTCAGGGATACCTCCAGGTCTGCCATGAACAAGACACCAGGCCGAAGCTGAGGTGGTACCAGGACGGAGCAGGTTCCCTCTTCCTCATTAGTCCTGATCTGTTCTTTTAGTTCTCTTAGGGGGCTGGCCCAGCAATCTGGAGGGCTGGGGAAGACAGAGAGTCTGAACAGTCAGGTCTAGGGAAGCATTGGGACGTCTGGTTGCAGGCAAGAGCCAGAGAGTGGAAGCAGGGAGGGGAGGACAGGGGGTCTGGGAATAGGCTTTTCCTGGCTTCAGAGGTGTTGGGGCAGCCCAGGACCTGGGGAGAGGATTGCAGGTGGGTCATCTCACCTGGGGCTGCTGATAGCTCCCCAGAGCCTCAGACCCAGGCAGTCCAGAGGACAAGATCCTCCAGCCTGCCCCCGATATGCTTTCTATGGTATTTTTAGAGCTGGAAAGAAGTTCTCTAGCCCACTTCCTGTTCCACCAAAGGGAAGATAGACCCAGAAAGGTTTAGAGGGCAGCCCAGAGTCACACTGGGAACCTGGCACAGCCAATCTCCTTCCAGAGGGTTTTGTCTCTATCCTTCATTCTCCCAGCTTGGGAAGGCAGTATGCCACCTGGCACCCACACCATCCCTACACTTGAGAAGGGCATTTACTGCTGATCCCTACACAGCCCTGCACCCTGCTGCCCTCCTCTTGCCCCCACGCCAGCTCCCGGGATAGCTGTGTATTTGAATACCCAGTTGCCATGTTAGGAAATTCAGCTGCACAGACAAGGGTATGAGGAAATGCATTCTGTGCAGAATACATTTCTTTCAGGCATTGTCAGGTGATGTTGTTTTCTCAAAACTATAACTCACCCCTGAAATAAAGGAGAATGGCAACACCCAGGCCTGACTCATAGTGGTGGACACATCCAGCTTTCCCCAGCCGCCCACCGCCACGGGCTCCACGTGCAACTCGTCAGGGGGCCGCGAGGCCTGGCGTTTCCCTCGGCCCTGGGTGTGAGTTTTACGAGATGTCTTTCATGATATCATAGCCCAACCATGTGAGAAGAAAGAGAAGGCCCCCTTTCTTCACTAGGTGGAGAAAAGGGAAATCTACAATTGGCTGATTTTTAAAAACTAAAGGACAAGCAGCACTGCATTCTTGGGGGATGATGCTGGCCACGGCCCCCAAACATTCACTAGGGCCTGTCTGTTTTCGGGCTCTTGTACATGGGTTATGTGGTAGGTATAGTTATTTTCCTCAGTTTTACATATGGTCACACTGGAGCCCAGAATAGTTAAGTCACTTCTCTCATCAGCAGTTAAGTGGTGAGCCAGGTTTCAAAATCAGGTAATAAAACCGTCAGCATTAACTGAGCATCGACAGTGTGCTAAGCATGTCCCACACGTATCCTCTTGCATCTTCACAACAGTGGAAAGTATGTATCCTGAATGTGCCCATTTTACAGATGAGGACACAAAAGAGAAGGGACTTACCCAGGCTCACACAGCAGCTCAGTCTGTGACAGAGTTGGGGTTCCAGGGCTGGTCAATGCATGTTCTTTGCCAACTGCCTGCATCTCAGTGGCAACTCTAGACTTGGTGGCCACTGCTTTTATCCAGTGTGGCCAGGCCACAAACTGCATCCACATAGAAGCCCCAAGAAGGTGGTTAGGGCCAGCTTGTACAAGGCCTAAATGCAGAGCCTAGGAGTGGCCACCTCCAGTCATTTTTGAAACAAAGTCGAGTATAAATTAACAGAGAAAAAAAAATTCTAAGACAGTTGGATTTTGTCGTGTTGGTGACAAGAGGCAGGGAACGTTTCTTGGGGAACTGGAGCCAGCTCTACAGGAAACCTGACCCCTCTGAACTTCGGGGTTTTTTTTTTACCTATCTTGGGCTTTATTACATTTGGCAAAAGGTACTTCAAACAAGGACGGGCCGGGACTGAGGAGGGAGGGCCAGTGTTCCTCACCGACCTCAGCTGCGAAGGCAGAGGAAGCTGTCTCTGGTGTTTCTGACAACGTGATATGTGAAGGGGCTTTGGCTGCCACCTCTGATTCCTCCCTAGAGATTTCCAGTCCTTAAATGTAATCTGCGGTCTCTGGGGAGGAAAGGAGGGAGCTTCTGCCTTGGGAGCAACACTAACGGTGAGGCCAGGGGATTTTCTTGGGAATGATTTGAGGGGCTCCTGCAAGGCCATGTGTTCCAAAGCCTCTTGTCCTCTGTGACAGCATTGGAAACCGCTATGGTGGCAGAGGGACACGGTGCTGGATGGCTATCAGAGAGCCTGGGATGGAGTTAGGGAGCCCTGGGTTGGAATCCAGCCCCACCTCTTGATGCTACTCACTTGGGCAAGTTCAGAGCTTTAACCCTCCTCACGGCTGAAGACACATGGCTCAGTGAGCACAAGGGCTGCAGAGGCCTAGGCAGCTCCCACCTAGAGATAGAGACACCTTTACACACATTACCACGAATCCACCCAGGAACCCCCAAGGTTGGGTTATTTTTCCCCATTACAGGTGATGAACCTCAAGTTCAGAGAGGTTAAGCAACCTGCTCAGGGTCATGTCTCTTAACAAGTAGAAGAGTCAAGATTTGAACCAGGTCTGTTTTTATACCAAAGCCCCAAACTAACTATTGTTAGGAATCTTGTAACCAGTGTTTCCTTCTTTGTTTTGGCCACTGGGAAGCTCGGAGTCAAACTTTGAGATCCTTTTTAACAATTGCGCTCAGTCTCCTACTGGACTTGCTTCATCCTAGCTTTCTGCTTTTACCTTTACCCTGATCTCTTTATTTTTATTCTATTGTACTTTATTTTTGTAAGTTGCCATGATACCTTTTTTGCAACAAGGTGGGATATACCTAAATAAAGACATGATCAAAAGTTTGATTTAAAAGTGTTGACTAAATTCTGTGGTCTGGATCCTTATCATAACACATACATGTAATAACTTTTAAAAACTATTTAGTTTGTTATAAGAACTGGCCTTGTAGCAATACTGTGGCTAGAAACTAATCTGAATGATGGGCTATGCTGAGTCCAACGCAGGCTGAAAACTAGACCCCGCTGGGAGGAGGAGAAAAGCGCGCCCTTCCCAGAGGTGTTCAGATAGCACCCTTGGCCCTTCTCCACTGCCTCACGCTGGCCACAGAGAGAGAACTGCTATGTGCACTCGCTCCTCAGGCAGAATGTGGGGCTGAGGGAGAGGTCAGAAAAAAAAAAAAGAAATGCCTTCCTGGGAAAAAGAGAGTATCGTGGAATTGGGGAGGGGGCCTCGGACCTCACTTAATCCCATGTGCCCCAAACTCCCCTCATTCACGCTTCCTCTTCGTGATTCTTTTCCTTTTCCCTTTCCCACCTGCAGGGTGGCTTACTATTCCTCTTTCAGATGAGTCCATTCTTTTTACTAAAATAATTTTATTTCTTTTTTTTAATTTTTTTTATTTTAAGGGGGTATCCCCAGCACCGGTGTCCCAATTGCTGGTGGGCTGGCGAGTCCCCCCTAAAATAATTTTATTTCAAAAGGAAGTTTTATAACCTGTCAGCAAAACAAAACAAAAAAACTTAAAAGGAATTTGTTAAGGAGGAAGCTTTATATTACAATAGCAAAAACGAAGCCAGCGTCAAGGACCACAAATATGCAATGAGCATGAACCGGGACACAACACGGAAAACAAGCAGCACTATCGAATCTGGCAGGGAATGTGCCTGCTGGACCCCAGGCCCAGCCGCCCTTTGTTAAAAAAGATTACCCAGTGTTCAAGGAACATAAGGGTAAAGTGGCAGCAAGTGGACATTGTTCTTGATGTAATCAAAGGGAGGGGATGGAAAGGGAATGGCTCTCTCCCGTGTGACTCAACGGCCCTTTACACAGTGGCTTAGGTACCACCAAGGAGCTGTCTCAAACCATTGGTGGGTGGACTGGGATTTAGACCAACCTCCCCATTCCCCCTACACACAGAGACCCCCACGGACACACTCACTCAGCTGCGCTTTCCCTCCCCAGCCTCCCCCGGCTGCAGACCAGCTTCAGCAGAGCACCTGCCTCACCTGGGAGCTGGGCCCTGGCCCTGTAGCCCCTGGCAGGGACAGGGGTCCTGCTCCCCACAGGACAGAAGCACAGTGCCACTCCACCACTGCAGGGACTGCTGGTGCATGTCCCTCTCACCCCACTGGGCTGACTCATGTCCTAAGCAGGCCAAGCAGGGTTGGGCTCTGGGTAACCTGGAGCACAGCCTCCCACCTGGGGCCCTTCCCCAGCCTCAGTCTCATCAGCCCCGCTCGGCATCTTCCCCCGCTAGGGGCCTTTGCATCCCTCTGCCTGGTACACACCTGTACCTGCACCTACGCATGGCTGCCTCCCTGGTGTCATTCAGATCTCTGCTGAAGTGTCACCTCCCCTGGGAGGCTGTCCCTTGAGGCTGTAAAGTTGGCCCCAGACACATGTAAAGTTGGTCCATCTCTCACACTGGCATCTGAGATCTGCGAGAGCAGAGCTCGTTCCCCACTTTGTCAGCACAGAGGAGACCTTCAACTAACTTCCGCCAACAACTGAGTGATCTACAGTTGAACCTTGGGCAAGTTTTTACACGATCTCCATAGCAAACAGCTCTGCGGTCATGGCCGCGGGATGGGCTACGCTTCTTTCATTTATTCATACAGCAGTATTTGTTGAGGCCATCCCTAGGCAGGTTCCTCACAGAAATTTCTAGAATGCAATCTCGGATCACTAAGGTTGGAGAGCAGAAAGGGTATTTCCATTGACTCTTTTCATCCTGTAGTTCTACAAAAATGAGAAAACTCATCTTCAGGGAAAAAACACCTGCCTAAAATCCCCATCCTGGTCTGTAACCAGCGACTCGCGCAGCAAAGAACGCTGTGGCATTTCTGTTGTCTGTGGAAATGATACTCTCACGGCACTGCATATAGCAGGCACGTGGCTCTAGGCCCCACGTCAGTGTTCAAGGCAACTCTATGGCCAGCAGAGGCCAGAGGCCGCAGAGCTCAGTGGGCTCGGGGGCTGGACAGACTTATCCCTGACCCTTATCATCTGGGTGTGCCAGAAAGAGCAGTCATGAGGCTCATGTGATTTTGTAAGCCCCTTGCATGATGCCAGCACATGCTGGGTGCTCAGGAAGCGGTAGCTACTGCTAAGGTTATGACCAGTTAATTCCCTGCTCACAGAATCCACCAGCTGTCTGGGCAGGTCTGCATGTCATGCCTTGTGAGCTGTACACTGTGACTGATACCTCCTGTGTGCTGGGCTCAGAGGCACCCAGTGGAGCAGGTGTCCCTACCCTAAGAGCTTGCTGGGAGGTGGGAGGCCACATTCGACCACGTCCACTCAGTGCACCTGCTGCGTGGAGAGCAAGGGGGCTCCATGCTCCCTGCTAAGGAGTGTGGGCTTCTCCCAGAGCCCAGGAGTCACGAGGATTCCCAAGGGAGCCACAAAGTAGCCAACACCTCCGACCAGCTTCCACATCAGAGCAAGGTAGCCTCCTCTGGTCACTTCTAATGATGCGACCCTTGAGAGGGACCTCTCTGCCCTTTAGAATTTTCCCCTGGGACTTCAAGGCCCTAAAATCTCTCTTTGGCCATGTTGGGAAAGAAAGAAAGAATTGGACCTATCCATAGAAACGACACCGTCTGAGTGTCTGTGCCAGGCGCGGGGCTGAGTCCTCATGGCACTATCGCCACTATCGCATTGAGTCCTTCCAGTGACCCCTGAAATAGGGACTGTTGCTGTCCACACTTCACAAATGAGGAAACTGAGGTCTGTCAGGTATTCAATGTCACATACCTGGAAGTGGCTGAGCTGCCACCCTCTCAAAACCCCTCACCAATGGTCCCCAACCCCAGCTGATGTTGCTCATGTCAGAATCACCAAAGAGTTCTAACAGATGCCAACGCCTGGGCACCACCCCAGACCGATATACTAGAGTCTGTGGGAGTGAGCACTGACATTTGGTGGTTTTTATTTTTTATTTTAATTTTTTAGAGACGGGTCTTTCTCTGTTGCCCAGGCTGGAATACAGTATTGCAATCATAGCTCACTGCAACTTCCAACTCCTAGGCTCAAGCGATCCTCCTGCCTCAGCCTCCCAAGTAGCTGGGATTACAGACATGCACCACTGTGTCTGGCTAATTTTTCTATTTTTTTAAGTAGAGACGGGGTCTCGTTCTTGCTTAGGCTGGTCTCGAACTCCTGAGCTCAAGTGATCCACCTACCTGGGCCTCCCAGAGTGCTAGGATTACAAGCGTGAGTCACTGTGCCCCGCCTATTGTAAATTTTCTATGACTGATGTTATGTCAAAGAATTAATAAAAAGTTAAAAAGATGCAATTCCAACTTGGAATTAAAAAAAAGAAAAAAGAACAAAGAAACCTGTTTGAATACTTTTCTTTAAAGCAGCTATTTTCCCTTAAGGAACTGTTCATATGGTTGCCTCTTTAGCAAGCCTAGACCCTTCCTTAGCAGTTTCAGCAAACATCCCAACCGTTCTGGAACAGACTGAGGTTTATGAAGTCCTCATCCCCCAGCCATGCTATGCTGGTTGTGCCTTTGGAGCCACAGCCCTTCCGGGTAGATGAATTGGCAACATCTGCTGAACACCTACTCCTGCCGGGCACATTTTCATGCATCACCTCTGAATCCCCAGTGTTCATACCCACACCTGGCCACGGTAAGAGCTCAGAGCAGGTGTTGTGGAACAGAAAGATGACAATATCTGATTGTCTTCAGGGGAATAGCAGGAGTTGGGACTCAGAGGGACTGGGGAGGAGCCCCATGGCCTCTCTGGTGGGACACGGACCCTCTGGCATGCATGGGCTCTGGACAAGAAACTCTGGACACAGCAATGTCTGGAAGCTTCCATGCTGTCTTGCTGATGAGGGAATTTGTCTTGGAATGGCAATCTGAAGAGAGAGCAGGGTAAACTCCCCTCCTCAGGGGCCACTTAGGACTAATCCCGTCAATGTGGTTAGGGATGGGCAGAATGACAGCTTTGCTAAACTGCACTGCAGGACTCATTAGAAATTCCCCCCTGCTGGTTTGTTAGACTAACTGGCAGCAAATGAAGTGAGGTGTCTGGGCTGCCTTCCGATCTTGACCTAATCTTGTGCATCTAGGCATAGAGTTTTCAGTCTGACTTTCCAAACTGCTGCGAATGCTCACATCTTGGTTCTTGAAGGTTCTCAGATTGATGGGGTTCAAGGTTAGGATGAGTGAGAATAAGAGTGAAAAGTACTACTTAGACTTTGTAATGGAAATGGCAAAATGTAGCATACGTTCCACTACCCGTACTTCTGTTTCTCATGGCAGACATTGCTAATCACTCAGAGTCCTCCCTTGCACTGGGCCTGAGTGGGCAACTCACGTAGATGGGCATTACCAATCAATCTGAGTAGACACAGATTGAAAGAAATTTGCCCTCTCTTCCCTCTGTTATATAAGGCAAGGAGAGTCATCAGTTTTAAGGATTGCTTGAGCTTGCTGACAATTCATTTTGGGTCTGCCCCAACCTGAGTCCCTGAAGGTGAGACTGAGGGGATACTCTAAGTCGTTTCTGGAGGTCAGTTATATTGTACCATGCCTATCTTTCTAAGTATCCTCCATGTTCCCATTTTCCCAGCTTTTCCACATCCATGACCTCATTTTTTTTTTCTTTTTTTTTGAGACAGAGTCTCACTCTGTTGCCCGGGCTAGAGTGCCGTGGCATCAGCCTAGCTCACAGCAACCTCAAACTCCTGGGCTGAAGCGATCCTTCTGCCTCAGCCTCCCGAGTAGCTGGGACTACAGGCATG
>CAUYRT010079594.1:0-66227 GCA_963574885.1 Lepilemur ruficaudatus | reverse complement strand
GAAACCTTGAGCAAGTGGACTCGAGGTGGTTAGGTTACAGTTTGGTTTTATACATTCCAGGGAGACAGGGGTTACAGGTAAAGTCATAAATCAATACGTGGGAGGCATACATTGGTTTGGCCCAAAAAGGTGGGACATCTCGAAGCGGGGGCTTACAGGTTATAGGTGGGTTTAAAGATTCTTTGGCTTGTAATTGGTTAAAGACATGAAGCTTTGTCTAGAGGCTTGAAATGTTTTAACGTAAGGAGTGGTTATCAGAGATAAGCCACCTGACGTAGATTTTATTGTGTAAATTGAGGACCTGCAGGTTTGTCTTGCATACCCTTAGGCCTGTCAATGGGTCATAAAGGACTCCAAGAAGGGAGGGGGGCATGATGAGGCATGTCTGACCTCCCTCCTCCTGACAGACAATTTAGTTTTAGGATATTCCTTTGGCCACGAGGGGGTCCATTCAGTCAGCCGGTGGGGCTGGGGGGTGAGCCTTAAAATTTTATTTTGGTTCACAAGACAATAAAAAGCTATGTTACAAGTTGCTTCAGATGCACACAGTGGTTCACAGCAGCTGCTGCAGAATGCGGTCCACAGCATGAAGAAAGCTCTCACAATTTAAGTAAGGAGACGGATTAGGATTAATTTTTTCTTCACCTGCTGTTCGACATTTCCTGGTTTTTACTAAGATACGTGGCATGCCAGCATTCTCAGCTTCTCCAACATCGTCCCTGCAATCATCTCCTACCATGACAGTCTCCTGAGGTTCACAGCCAGTTCCCCGCAATGCTTCCAGAAAGAATGTCCTCTCTGGCTTTCCCACCACTGTGGCTTTGGTGTCTGTGGCATCCTCTGAGGTAGTCACAAATGGTCCAGGCCCCAGGGCCAAGCCATCTTTGCTCTTATAATACCCAGCTTTGTGGATTGCTATCAGAGGTGCCCCATCCAGGAGCAACCAGAATGCTTGCTTCAGAATTTGATAATGAAAGTGTTCTGGAGCCAACCCTACGACCACAGCATTAGGATCACTTGTTTGTATTCCTTGGATATTTTCTTATATATAAAGATGTTGCAAAAATAGTCCCAGACTGAACGACAAAGGTTTCTTCCAGACCAGGGACTCATATATATATATATATATATATATATATATATATATATATATATATATATATATATATATATATATATCCCAACTCCAGCTCATTGCTGAAACACACAGAATCTTAACATTCCTTTGAAATCAGATAGCGCCTGATCATCAACTAGCAGCACAGGTCTGGCTTGTTTCTGTTCTACTTAACTTCTGGCTGACGTCGGAGATGTGAATATTTCATCTTCGGAGATATCAAACCCCAGTTTTCTCAATCTTTCCAACAAGTCTCGCTTGCTGTCTTTAGTTGTATTGGTCACAAGCCTGACCATTACAGAAGTACCACACAACCTAAGTGTTAATCAGTTAGTGCCAATTTGATGGCGAGTACATGAGGTGCTTGTTTTTCCGTTCTTGAGATACCTCACTTCAAAGGAAGGGCTCCAGCTCCATCCAGGATAATACAAGAGGTGCTAGATCACCACTTTTTTTTGTTTTGGTTTTTTTTCTTTTGTTCATTTGCTTTTAAGAAATTTGCTTTTTATTAAAAAGCTGAGGGATAAAGTTCTGGACTTCATCTCTGAAAAAAAATGTTTTTGTCTATATATAATTGTAGATATATTTATGTGACATTTTGATATATGTATTGAATGGGCAATGATTCAAATTAGGGGGCAAATGGGACATCTGTGACCTCAAACATTTATCATTTGTGTCGAGAACATTCCAAATCTTCTCTTCTAGCTATTTTGAAACATACAATAAAATATTGATAACTATACTCACCGTATTGTACTGTTGAACACTAGGATTTATTCCTTCTGTGTTTTTGTAACCATTAACCAACTTCCCTTTGTACCCCCTCCCACCTCTAAAAAACATTTTGAAGTTTAGTTTTAATGATTACAGAATACGTGTTTCCTTTGACAAAGCAGGAAAAAAAATTATTGTTTTTTTGTGGCTGAGTAGTACTCCAGGGTATACATTCTTTTTGCTTAAGATTGCCATGGGTATACAGGGTCTTCTCTGGTTCCATACAAAGCATAGAATTATTTTTTCTAGATCTGCAAAAAAGAAAAAAAAAATCATGTTGGTATTTTGATAGGGATTTTGTATTGATTCTGTAGATCACTTTAGGTAGTATAGACACTTTAATAGTATTGATTCTGCCAATCCATGAGCATGGTAGGGTTTTCCGTCTGTTTATGTCTTCTACATTTTCTTTTCTCAGTGTTTCATATTTCTCCCTATATGGAATATGAAACACTCTCTCACCTTCTTTGTTAAATATATTCCTAAATATTTAAATTTTTTTGGTGCTATTGTGAAAGGTGTTGACTCTTTGATTTGATTTTTGGGTTGACTGTTATTAGCATATATGAATGCCACCATGTGTAATATCTAACTTGATGGAGGAATTTTACTAACAACTAAAAGTAGTGAATATTTAATCATCTATCTCTAAGAGTCAGTCATAGGTGTTTGATTAATCCTGGGCATGTCCTTAGCCAAAGTGGATTCTTATAGAAACAAACAATGTGTGATAGGTACTAAATGAATATATTTATTTTTACCCTATCTTATTACTCAAAAGATGTTTTGAAGATGCTGAATGCATTTTAGGTGCATGAAATTATACCATGGCAGTGCCTACATTCATACCTTGTACATAAAATGTTCTCAAGATATAATTCTTGAATGAATAATAAAACTTCATGAATACTATAAGAGATATGGTTTGAAAAGTTATGGTATTTGGTTAATCTGAGGGAATATATGAAGCACGATTATGGGAAGTTTCATAAATTTACCAGAGTGGTATCAGATTCTCTTGTATACATAGTGCAAATAAGAGCCAATTCAGACTTCAGCCTTCAAAATAAAATGTATATCATGATATAATATTTACAATCAAGGGATCGGTTTATCTCAACTTTAGTTTTTTAGCAAGGAAAAATAATATTTATATTTATGTACAAATATACACAAACATACCCTCTTCAGGGCCATTTATTTTCCTTCTCAAGGCCTCTGAAATTATTGGAATACTGTTATATTAGATTTTAATGGTAATTTAGAAATTAGGTAGGATTTCTTGGTTGGAGTTTTCATAATCTTTAAGCCAGAGCAAAATAAAGAGAAAGGAAAATTAATGGAAGAGTTATGGAGGGAATTGATTTTTAAGGACCCCCCCCAAAAAAAAGACCTCTGAAGTTTAGGGACAGCATCATAGTATTAAGAAAGGAGGTAAACCCTGTCCCTGAAAATACTTGCTTGTCTTTGATTCAACATATGCCCTCACACCGAGCAGCTTGTAGATTTCCATGAATGTCTGATGAGTTCTGTCTCCATGCCTCTCCTCACACTCTTCCCTCTCACCATTAGAACTATCACTCACTTGCACACACCCCACTCTACTGATATTTCAAGGCCTGGCTCCCATATGCCATCTATGCTGAGAAGCCTCTTTTATTTTTAATTCTCCATCTTTTTGGCCATTTATCTCTTAGGATTTCTGCTGTTCCCTTTAGATTATTTGTTTATGTGTCTATTTCTTCTAGTATTCTTTTATTGTTACACACAGGATGTATTCCAACCTACTGTGTTAAGCAATTTTCAACATGTTGCTTTACCCTTTCTTCTTGCACTCAATAAATTATATCAGAATACAAATTAGTAAAAGTCATGTAATTTTAGATAAAATTTGTATCTCCCACACCTAAACAATAGCAAAAACTTAATCGGTGATCAGTCATAGTTTATTATGAATGAATGTATGAGTACCTTCTAAAGACATACTCTTGAAACCTGGCTCTGTTACTTAGCTGCTGTATGGCTTGAGTAAGTAAAGTACTCCTCTCTATATTTCAGTTTTCATACCCATAAAATGGACACAGCAACATCTTTCTTCCTGTGTACTTCTCAGGGCTGTTTTGAGGTTTAATATTCCCAAAGGTCCTGTCCTTTTTAAAATTTAAAGTACGATGTGATCGAAAGGCTTTTTTTTTTAAATGACTCCTTTCTTATTGTCCTATCAAAAATGAATAACCAGGTACTTCCCTTTAGGGGGATTGATTACTTCTTCAACACTTTTCCACCATAGGGACTCTGTTAAGAGAACCGATTTTGTGTGCTACCTGCTGGAATATAGAAATAGCTGTTATCCAGAAACTTTCATGGTAAGGTGTCTTTGTCTGTAACATCGTGTTACTCCCCTTTCCTCAAAGAAGGAAGGACCACAGATTAAATGCCCTCTGCTACTGAGTCAGTGACCAAGATAGACTTTGTTGACTTGCTGCTAGCCTTGTACTGAAGCAACAGGACATAATTGAAGGGAGGTGATTTCCATAAATTGCCTCACAGGGGGTTCTAAGACTGGTAAAGGATGTGCTGAGATGTTCTGGGATTCTTGCTTCTTTCCTTATGTAATAATGATTAAAACAGCAGGAACAGACTCTGGGCACAGTCCCTGCAGACAATGAACACCCAAGCCTGATAGTAACTTGAAATGTACATAGTGCAGTCCAATAAAAGGGATGCTGAGGGCAAATGGGGAAACATTGCATCTACTGTTGTTTTATGAAGAGAAGGTTCCTCTCATCTTCCTCCTTTTCTTTGTCTTCCTTGGAATTGTCAGGCTTTGCAGGACACTGACTAACTAGCAAACCACAAACTTTCATTGTTTCCCATGGACACATACACAATACAAATTGAGCTCACTTGCTCCTTCTTGATTGAGTTAATCATTTCTTATTCTATGTTGCAGTGTTGTCAGATAGTGCTTTTCCTGTATCTTGTGCATTCTGTGTTTGTTTATGCTTTTTTTCTGAGACATTTCTCACATGTATGGGCTCTCATACCTTCCTGTACAACCATGTCAGAGGCCTGGCTGGGAGTGCGGTAGTTTCCCTTAGAGATGTATCCTCAGCTTTGTAACCTCAGGGAAGTTACAGGCACTTCTTTATCAGGCAGGTTAATGTATGCAGGATGGATGGGGTGGTCACTAATATCCTAAAGCCATGATATATTTGCTATAAGAGATGGAAACACAGTTTAAATTGCATTAGGCGTTAAAGGGTATTTATTGGCTCACGTATCTAGAAACTCAACTGGTACCTAAGCTTTATTCAGGACTGGATCCAGGGGCTTAAATGATACTATCAGGGCACTCTCTCTCCTTCCATATCTCATAAAAGGTTTCTCACAAATAATGAACAGAATAGCTCCAGATGTCTCAGACTCACATCTTACTAGGATAGTAACTCAGTGGAAAATGACAGTCTCAATAAATACTGCAGACAACTCCTGTGGAGGACTTGTTTTATATGGGTTGGATCATATGTCTACTCCTGAACCAATTAAGTTATGTAATATTCTGATTGGTCAATCCTAGGTTAGTGCTTATGCCTGTGGGGTTCATCTCTAGTCTAATGTTAAAGAATGAATTTCCCACTGGACGTAGAGGATCCATTACCAGAAAATAGAATGAATTCTGAATAGATAAAAATAACAAGTGTCCTTAATATATGGTCAAAGCAAAATATGGTATAAACATATGTAGCAAAATTTTACCCAGTATTTAAAAACACATTTATGAATCTTTAGTCAGACATCTTCTGAAAGTGTCATAAAGTCAGAATAATAATTTAGAAATACAAAACAGCGAATGAATTCCTTGGAAAAAGTATGGCAAAAGCATACCATTTATAATAGTATTTTGCTGAGTTAGGTGAGATTTTTCTCCCATATTTTAACACAAGATCTGGATAGGGAAGAAATTCGGTCTTTGTTGCACGAGCACCCTCCTTCTTGTTTCCCATTTCCTGATCTCTTCATCTTTGCAGCCCTTATTCCCTGGGATTGTTATTTTTAGCTACATAATTTCTCCTACTCTCATCCCTCTACAAAGACAAGAGACCAGAGGAAATGACTGGTCTAGGATGGTACGACTGGGTTAAATTTCCTGCACCACACACGTTAGTCATCTTACAGCAAGCTAGCTTAGGCGGAGGTGCTAGGAAGTGAAAATGTGCAAGGCCTCTTGAAGCCTAGTCCCAGAACTGGGACACCTTCAATTTCATCACCTCTGATTGGCCAAAGCAAGCCACAAGCCTAACCTAGATTTAAGGGACAAAGAAATACAATCACATTTTTGTATGGGAGGAACTTCACCCCTTAAATTTGACTCACTCACTTGCACACACCCCACTCTACTGATATTCCAAGGACTGGCTCCCATATGCCATCTATGCTGAGAAGCCTCTTTTATTTTTAATTCTCCATCTTTTTGGCCATTTATCTCTTAGGATTTCTGCTGTTCCCTTTAGATTATTTGTTTATGTGTCAAATTTAAGGGGTGAGAAAATACAGAGGAGTAGAAAATTACCATGAGTTACCCCAAATAGATGCCTTCCCCATCTGGTCTCTTCATGGTGGTTTCTGCCAATAAGCCAAGTTTTATTTTTTATTAAAGACTTATTATTCCTTTTGTAATAATACAGTTACAAAAAATGTCAGAGACTTAAAACTAGGTATTCAAGAATAAATACTCTTTTAATTTTTTCATAATACAACTGCCGTGAAGGGAGGAATCAATTATTCAATGTCCAACCAGTTCATTCGTAAGCAACTGGTTTTCAATGGCTTGGTTTTGTTGAGTCCTTTCAGCTATCTATGAAATTATGGTTCAAGTTCAGTCTTGTTTCAATTTGATTGCTTTGTGGAAATACATTTGTAATCTGTCTCAAGTCAAAGTCTTTGCCTAATATTTTTCCACTGCATGGTCATCTGGGAATCTGTAATTACTCGAGTCCAGCTGCCTGTCTTCTCAGTGCCCATCCACCTGACCAAGCACTGCTGGAAAACAATGACTATTAATAAATCATTCAAATAGGTGCCACTGGGCAACCATGGCCTTTCATCTCTTCTGTACTTCAGTGTTGCTGGGTGATCCCCAGCAACATTCATTCAACAGTTGTTTTCTGAGGTCCTACAGTCTGACTAGATTCTACTGAAATGCTATTAGGAACCTAGAAGTCAGCAAAAATAGGCTTTCCTTTTATTGAGATTGCCGTCTGGTCAAATGGGTGAGAAAGACGTAAAACAAATACTCACACAGACATATGTAAAGCAATGACAGGGACACATATTGTGAAGAGATGGTAGAAGATGATTTGAACACTGGTTATAACAGGATTTGTCATAAACAAGGACATCAGGGAAGGTTGCCCTGGAGAAACACCACCACCATTGTTTCCATTTTCCATAATGCCTATCTCAAATGTGTTCCTATATTTTCTACATACCCCTTTAGTAGAGTGTCTCACATTATACCTTACAGAGCAAACATAAAACATAAGAAGGAAAGCCTATTAGCTAGTCACCTCAAAACCCACAGTCTTTCCCATTGTAAACCAAAATAAAAATTTAAGGCTCACACCCCCACCAGCTGATTGAATGGACCCCCTCGTGGCCAAAGGAATATCTTAAAATTAAATTGCCTGCCAGGAGGAAGGCGGTCAGACGTGCCTCATGATGCTCCCCTCCCTTCTTGGAGACATCCTTTGTGACCCACTGATAGACCTAAGGGTATGCAAGACAAACCTGCATGTCCTCAATTTACACAACAAATCTATGTCCCCTGGCTTATCTTTGATGACAGTTCTTTATGTTAAAACATTCCAAGCCTTTAGACAAAGCTTCATGTCTTTAACCAATTACAAGCCAAAGAATCTTTAAACCCACCTATAACCTGTAAGCCCCTGCTTCAAGATGGCCCACCTTTTCGGGCCAAACCAATGTATGCCTCCCATGTATTGATTTATGACTTTACCTGTAACCCCTGTCTCCCTGAAATATATAAAACCAAACCATAACCCAGCCACATCGAGCCCACTTGCTCAAGGCTTCTTGGGAGTGGCTCCGGGTCATGGTCCTCAAATTTGGCTCAGAATAAACTTCTTTCAAATGTTTCAGAGTTTGGATTTTTCCGTCCACATCACGTTTGTATTCAGGATATTCTTTTTTATTCTTGTGATACTGAAAAAAACATTGTCCATTTTCTTACCAATATCCAATTTTGTTCAATTCCCCCACCTACCTCACATTTTTTAGTCATCTTTAGTTTCTTCTTTGTTTAAATTAAGTTTGACATATGAGAAACTACACATTTAAAGAGTATAATGTAATGTTTTGACCTGTGAAATCAAAGGTCAAAGGTGCACGATCAAAATAGAGGACATACCTATCACCCTTAATAGTTTCCTGGAAACCTTTTGTAATCTCTCCTTTCTTCCTCTCCTCAGATTTCACCTCTTCCATGCTGATGTCCCCAGGCAACCTTTGATGTATTTACTCTCACTTTATATTAGTTTGCATTTTTTTTGAATTTTATGTAAATGGAAACACATGGTATGAACTCTTTTTGGATGACTTCTTTCACTCTGTAGGGGATCTATCAATGTTGCTCAGAAAATTCGTGTACAAGTTTTTGTATAGATGTATTCTTTCTTTTCTCTTGGCAAATACCTAGGAGTGGAATAGGCAGATTCAATGTAAGTGTATATATAATTTTTAAAGAAACTGCCAAACTGTTTTCCAAAGTAGTTGTACCATCTTGTATTTCCATTAGAAATTTATAAAAGTTCAAATTTCTCTATATCCTCGCCAAAACTTGGTATGGCCATGTTTTCAAGTTTATATCTTTCTAATGGGTAGGTTTATGTTAGTATCTCATGATGGTTTTCATTTTTATTTCCCTATTGATTAATGATATTAGGAATCTTTTCTTGAGCTTTTTGGCATTCCTATATCTTCTTTGAAGTAAGTGTTCAAATATTTTACCCAGTTTTTTTTTTTTTTTGCTGGGTTGTTTGATCTCTAATTATTAAGTTTTTAATGTTCTTTATACATTATAGATATAAGTTTTTTATCATATTTATGCTTTGCAAAGACTCTCCCAGTCTATGGCTTGTCTTTTTAGTCTCTTATCAATGTGTTTTTATAGTTTTTAATTTTGATGAAGATCAATTTGTCATTTTTTTTTGGACCATGCTTTTAGTATTGTATCCTGGAAATCTTTGCTTAACCCAATATCATGAGGATATTTGCTTATGTTCTCTTCAAGAAGCTTTGCAGTTTTAGGTACCATGTTTAGGTCCATGATCCATTTGAGTTAATTTTTACATAAAAGTTACAGATCAAATTTTTTTTTCCTTTTTTTCTCTCTCCTTCTTTCCCTCCTTCCTTCCATTCTTCTTTTCTATTATTTTTTTGCATATGGTAATTTGCTTCTTTAAACAGAATTTGTTGAAAATACTAGCCTCTCTCCATTGAACAGCTTTTACATTAAATTTTAGATATGCTTAGTTTGTAATGAATATATAATAATCAAAGGTTTATGACCAGTCAGTAGCAGATAGAGTTTCAAGAGAAAAAAGATCATATGTTTAGGAAATTTTATCATCTAAGTGGTAATCATATCTATTAGAACAGATGATATAATCAAACAAGAATATGAACATTGAGAAGAGGGCAGAAAACAGTGAGAAGAGCAGCCAGAGGGAAAAAAGGAATTTAAAAAAATTCATTTCAACTTGGAATTTATTTATTATTGTGCAATAGATAAACTATTGGGATTTTTTTCTCTAACTTTTAGTTAAACTTTTTATTTTCAGATAGTTGTAGGTTCTCATGCAGTAGTGAGAAATAATATTGTGAGATCTCATTTACCTTTTATCCAGTTTTTGCCAATGAAAACATCTTGCAAATCTATAGTATAGCATCACAGTCAGAACAATGGTATTGATGCAACAAAGATACAGAAGACTTCTATCCCACATGGATAGTTGTCCTTTTGTAGCCACACCCACACACCCAGTTTCCCCTGTCCCCGCCTCCTCCTTAACCCCGAAAACTACTAATTTGTTTGTATTTCCATAATGTTCTTATTTCTAGAATGCTATATAAATGGAATTATATAGTGTATAACCTTTGGGATTAGTTTTTTTTTTCCCTGTATAATTCTCTGGAGATTTACCCAGCTGTTGCATAGCAATAGTTTCCTCATTTTTATTGCTGAATAATAATCAATGGTATGGGTGTATCAGTTGGTTTAACCATTCACCTGTTGAATGATGCCTGAGTTGTTTTCAAATTTGGGATATTACAAATAAAGATGATACAACATATTCATGTACAGGTTTATGTGTAACATACATTTTCATTTTTCCAGAATAAATGCTCAAAAGTACAATTGCAGGATTGTATGGTAGTGATAGGTTTAGTTTTTTAAGAATGAAGATACCTTGCTTTTTTTAAATGAAAGGAAAGAAAAGAGATTTTAAGAGTTAATGGTGATTACTGCAATAATATTTACGAAATAAAACTTCCTCTAATTTTTGCACTATTTACAATAAATTGGTTATAGACAGGATACAAATTAATTTTAACTTTTACCAACATTTTCCATTACTTTCTTAAGTCTAGACAACTAACAAAATAAGTCAAGCCCTGATTTGTAGCATTTGTCAACTTCCATGGTGTGAATGCTCTTGCCATGTCTTATTTCAGGCTACCAACTTGGTATTAATGAACTTAAAGTTAGGAAGAGATGCTCATAGCACACTGTTATTTAGTGTTTTCACCATACTAATACAATAGAACATAGATAATAGTAAAACATAGTAAAATAATTAGAGAGTGATGAGTTTGAGTTACTTGTGGCCTTTATTTATTGAACTATAAGTCTGCATATAATTTAATCGTTAATAAGAGCTGTGCTTGACAACAATTTTGACTTACAAAATTCCACAGACTTTAGCATCAGCCCTCAGGAACTGGTATGAACTGGCTTCAGAAAACCACTTAATGTTTCTCTACTCTTGTGCCTTGCTGATTATTTTCCAGATTTTCTATGTGCTTTGGTACAATGACATAAATATGCTGTACTTCATTTATCCACCAGCTTAGCTCTTAAAATGGTTTACTTCTCTTCCCCAGGCAATCATTTTATTGAGAACTAATATTTTTAAAAAATATTATATGTTTTCTCTTGATTATGTAACTAATACATATTCACTATAGAAAATTTGGAAATATAAGGAGGAATATAAAAATCATCAATAATTTTATCACCTTTATAATAATAATTTCTCAAGTACATTGGAATTTTATTCTATGCCTAGTCTTAGCTACAGAAAGCTAAATAATAATTTGCTCTTTGATCATTTCTTCCTTATCTTAAAACTATATATATGGAGATAGATACATACACACACACACACACACACACACTCACTCATATATGTATTTGGCCGAGGCAGACACTGTTATCAATTCCCACATATTTCTTTCCAACAACATTGAGGTTAAATTTGCAGCAGCAACGTTCTGTCTCTGGGTGTTGGAATACTTGGTCTAAATCAGTTATGACAATCCTATTCTCCATTTTCCCAGTCTGTCTGTGACTGGGGATGGCTGAGTGACCCATATTAATTCAATGGGTCGAATGAGTAGGGAGGGAGATGTTTTTTGGGGAAAGCTTTCACTTTTCTGATAAAAGCTGAGAGATGTATAAAATAAATATAATTTTTCCATCTTCCTGTCTTAAACATGGATGTCTGGAGCTGCCCTAGATACTTAGTGAGGATGAAATGACAAGCATAGAGAAGGCAAAGGGAATTTCAGAGATGCCAGTGCTGACATCTTTGAGCTACTGAAGTGAAGCTGGTTTCCCATCTCCTGAATTCTTTTTGAGAGAGAAGAAAACTTATATGTGTAATCCACTGTTAATACAATATTCCTTCCTGATGTGCCTGCCTTCCTTGTTGCCTGCTTTCCCTTTCATAGCCTAAACTCCAGACATCCTGAGCCATGGTCTTTGATGCTTCTATGCTTCTGCTTACATCAGCCCCTCCAACTAGGATGTGTGTTCTCTCCTTGATCACCTAGCTTTCAGTATAAGGCAAAGTATATTTTTCCATGTAACTATTTTGACTCTTCATTCAATCCTCTGTCCCTGTAGGACTGATAATGCATTCTTTTTTTGGTTTTTACTGTACCTTGTATATTTCTCTATTGCAGTGCCTAGGGCACACACATTTGCTTATATCTGCATCTCTCTGAACTTCCTCTAACACAGTATTTCTTAACCCTTTTTTTGCGTTATTGTCTCCTGAAAAGCCTTTTTGAACAGTATTTTCTTCTAACTTTCCACTCCCTCTATCCCATTAAATTTTAATACCACAAATATACTCTACATCTGTTTAGGCATTGTATGCATAACTGTGATTATACATAAAAAGTTAAGAGTTTTCCATCTCCAGAAGAACCGATTTTTGTTCACTTTGGCTAGTATTACTCCTGTTGAGAATGTACAAGACCTTAATTATAGTAAGCATTTTGTAGACAATTATTGAATTAGTAAGTAATTTGGACTTTTATTATATGAACTTGACACAAAAGCTCTGCCTGCATAGATGAAAGCACAAGGAAACTTTCCTAATTTATTCTTGCAGCCTATTCCTGAGCTACACTTGTCCTTTTTCTCCATATGAGACTGTTTTCCTAGTTAGGATTCTTTCTGTTGAGAATTACAAATAGCCTGACTCCAAAGAGTTAAAGCAAAAGGGATATTGTTCATTTATGTGATGGGAAAGATTGGATATAATTTTGACTTTAGACATAGCTTGATCCAGAGCCTCAAAAAATATCACCAACATCCTATGCTCTCATTCTTTTGGGTCTGCTCTGTTCTCCAACTTTATTCTCAGACTTATCCTTCCTGGCTATAAAATGGACTCCACTGGCCCCTGGGTTATATCCTTATAGGTTACTCTTCAAGAGATAAGAGCATAAGTCTTTGCCCTATGAGGAAAAATTATTGTGCATTTCATTTCATCACTTGGGGCATCTGCTAATCCGTGAACTAACTCCCATGGCCTGGTAGTGCAACATTGCCCTAAATTTCATCACTAGATTCTGAGGCAGGGGTGGGGATTGAAGATTAGGGAGACGGAGAATTGAATGACAAGAATAGGCTGTAAAACAAGAACTGGAACTTGCAGAGGCACTGAAGTAGAAAAATACCAAATGGGAGTTATTGCAATTGGGCAGTATTATGGGGTGAATTGTGACCCCCTAAATTCATATGTTGAACCCCTAAATCGCAGTACCTCAGAATGTGACTGTATTTGGAGATAGAGTCTTTAAAGAGACAAGGTAAAATGTGGTCATTTCACTTCATTATGACTGGTGTCCTTATAACAAAAGGAGCTGAGGACAGAGGCACACACAGACTGAAGGGTGCCACTGTGAAGACACAGAGAGAAGACTACCACCGATAAGCCAAGGAGAGAGGCTTCACAACAAATCAACCCCACGACACCGTCATCTTAGATTTCCAGCCTCCAGAACTGTGAGAAAATAAATTTCTGTTTCAGCCACCCGGTCTGCAGTGCTTTCTTACCGCAGCCCTAGCAAATGAATCCAGGCTGAGTCCTTCAGTAGGGGGAGATGCATGTTCACCAACTGCAGAATTAATTTTGCTCTTTAGTGTCTGTGAAATGAGGAGACATTAACAGAGGTTCAGAGGAGCTCTTGGCTAAGGGAGGTTATTGCACTGGGATATGTTCTCTCAATTTTTGCTCCAAGGTAGTCTCACAGGAAAGATAAATTGACATTTAAGGCCTTTTCTGAGGTGAATTGTTATGATGAATTGTGACACCTCAATCCACTTAAATTGGGTTCCTTAATACAGCTGGAGAAGTAGAGATTATTTTTGGTCAGCCTTTCTTTTCTAATCCCCCAAAGGTTGAACCGAGTGCTCTGAAGAGCAAGTACAATTGCCAGGTTTAAGGGCAAGGCCAACCATCCAATGGCTGAGAAGGGATTGAGGGATTCTCTCTTCCTTAAAGCTCAAAGCAGAGGTGAAACTCAGAACCTCTTTCAAAGTGCTAGAAATTGTCTTGCACGACAGTTTTCTTTATTGTGCATGTTTAATTGAAGTCTGCATTTGTAAGCTTCTCTTTTGGATGTTTTCTTTAGGAAGTGCAGCTGGTAACGGCACTGCATGGAAATGGCATTGGTTTTTAACTTCATTTGATATTAGTCAGTTGTGCAACTTGTTAAGTTGCTTGCACTTTGTATGCTCTTCATTCACATGTAAAATTGAGATCCCGATATGACTCACCTCACAGAACTTCTGTGAGAAGTAAATTTGATAGTGCTTGTAACCATCCTGCATAATGTTGGGTTTGTATGAAGGGCTGTCTGGTGGTTTTGTGCTGGGCTAGAATTAAATGGTAATTAATAAACGTAGTATAGGATACCACAGACCATTTGATCATAGTGGTAAAAGAACATGATCTTTTTAATTTAGGAAGCACCATTCCAGAAGAAACAGGGAGAAGGGTATTCATCAAACTTGCATTTATAGCCAGGAGTATGTCTAGGTATCTTAAGTGTAAAACAGTCAACTGCTATTATTTCAAAGACTGAGTGAAATGTTGCCAAAATAGCCCTGTACTTGACATGTCTTTGGATGGTTTGGGTTTGTTTGCTCTCTTTATTAGTAGCTGATTATGTTTGGTTTTTTTTTTTTTCTTGATTCATTTCCTTGAAATACAGAAAGGATTTCCTCAGGGCTCTCTAACCTGCCAGACCACTCCCTTGGGTCTCTTCTGTGCTGGAGTGTTATGTTGGGAGTCTCAGCCTTCTTTCTTGCCAGTTTTCAGGTCTGGAACAACTTCCCGCTTTCCTTTCTGCCTTTTTTTTTCCCTTTTTTTTTTTAAACAATACTTACAGAGAAAACCAAATTTAATGTCATTGTCTTTTGGTCTTGAATAATTAAGCAGGATGAAAAATTTGAATTTAGTAATTGTAGTCTAAGTAAAACTTTGGAGAATGTATAATATTATTTACTTGGACAAATTTGTCTAAGAGTTTGCATTGTTCTAAATATTTTATATCAGCTATTTCAATTAAGATTTTTTTGCACATTAAATTCATGTAGCCATGGTCAATAAAGGGATAATATACGATATGGACATATGAGACATATTTTATTTCTTAAATATCATACAAGTGTACATCTCTGTGTGTATATATGTATATACAGGTATAAAATACACACATATGTCTCTACATAACAGACACAGTATACCAAGTACATATCAAGCACTCAGAGCATGTTTAGTAAATGTGATATACATCTTGACTTACACACCACTGCTGTGTGTGGTAGATAGCTAATAGCTATTGAATGCAGATTATACTAAAATTGAAGAGACTTCTTCTAGAGTCAGTAAGTCTAATCAAGAATATTCTTGGTACTGAAGAATAGAGAAACAGCCGTGGTAAAGTAGAAGCAACATTGAGTTAAGAGTTTTAAAATCTGGGTTTTAATGATGGTGAATTATGAAAAATAAGCACAACATGTTTTTGATGTGTAGTTTTGAGCACTTTTGAAAAATGTAAGGTGGGGGAATTTCCAGATGTTTTCTAGCACTTTGCTGATAAACAGTTCACTACATATATAAGTGAATGTCTAGAATGATGTTTTGTACATGAGAGAAAATGAAGTAGGAAGTGAGAGATGTTGGCCTCCTATCAGTTACCATATGGAAATATGTTTGTGACAAATCTCGCTTTCCTAGACCTCAGTATCATCATCTACATCACGTAAGCAGAGGGTTTGCTGGTTTATATCTAAGGACCTTTCTCCTCTCATGTTCAAAGATTCTATCTTTGGATTGTAGTGGAGATGTTGGCGTGCATGACGGGCCATGTGGTGTGGAGATGGTGGAAGGAGAAAGGAGATAAAGGAGGCATTAAGACAGGTGGATAAGTTACTGTGGTTGTACAGGAAGCACATAGATCTTAGGTCTAGTACAGCTAGGTTTGATCCTAGATGTGCAAATTTGGCAGTAATCACTTGATTCTTCCAGCTACACTTTCCTTACCTATAATTGCACCACTTTCAGTGACAGGATTCCCACCTCATTCCAACTCCAGCAGTCATGGCATCCCCTCCATAGTTGAAGTTACTAATTAACATGGTGAAGATGTATAGTTTCTAAGACTGTCTATAGGAAAACAGAAAACAATAGGAACCGCCGCTGACTACATAAATAATTTTATATTATTTTGGCAATTCCATGACATTTCTGGCAACTGCTCTTTCTCCCTGTGGAAGATAAAGGAATATGGACTTGCTCTTTCCACTTGATGCTGCTTACAATTCTTTGATTTGTCCTATCAAATTTTGTACTATGGACATTGAGGAATTGTGTTATAAAATATTATCCATTCTACTCTTAGCTTACAGAAAATCAAATGTATGTCTTATCCATCTCCTATTCTTTAAAATCTCTAACATGCTCTCATGTATATAAAGATGCTCAGTTAACATGTGGTTAAGTAATCCACCGAATAAAAATTATGTAAAGGGCACACAAAACCTTACATAAGCATATATTTTTAAACCAGATTAAGTATAGATTATTTTCTATTTTTGTTATTTTCTCAGTGTCAAACTTTCAGAAGTCTATGCTTTAAGTGTTTTTTTATGCATTCATGCAACAGATATAATAGATTCCTTGCCTTTGTTTTCTACATAGAAAATTTCGAAGAATTCTAATAATAAATCCTGTGAAAGGTTTTGACCATAATGGCTTTTCAAAGCTTCCACGCAAAGAAACTCAGTTAAGACCAAGCCATAAATAAGACCTCAGTGCTGAAGCAGGGGAAGGCCCTGTATATCTAAACCCATTAAATGAATCATTTATTTTGCTACTCATCTGTCATATTTTGAAGGTCACATAACAATGCTTATTTCTTGCGGCCCATCAGCAAGCTGTAGAATTGGAGGTTGAACCAAGTCCTTGAGTCAAATACTTGAGAGGGGTAATTGTATTTCCAGGACTAATTCCTGCAGTTACGTTCACTGGGTAAAATCGAATCTCACGCCCTGGGAGGGCACAGCATGCCTGCCAAGGGCAAGAAAAGGATTTCTCCACATCCCACCTAGCCTCTAAATTGTTACATTATATCAAAATTTCTGGAACATGTTCAAATTTTTCATCTCCCCAAATACATGACCAGGAGATTTTTACAAGTTTAGATGACATGCATAATAGTTTGGATAGGATGTGTCTATGAAGCATGTGGATCCAGGTTTGAAATTTCATTTGACCACTCATATGCTGTATAGTATTAAACAAGTTGCTCAACCCCTCCAGACCTTCTTTTCCTTATCTATAGATGGAGGCTAATAATATCTATTTTATAAGATTGCTGTGAAGATTCAGTGATTTAGTACATGTAAAGTGATTTCTGCAGTACCTGACACACAGTAGATATGCAGTATATGTTAATATTCATCATTCCCATTTTTCCTTGTACCTAGAGTCACTTACAGTTAGAATCCTCTCCTGGGCTATGCAGGAGAGCCTCTGGCAATTTTGATAAGACTGGCTCTTCTCACTGCTATATATTCTATTTGTTCTTTCACATTTTTGTTAAACTTTAATTTATTGTTATCACTTAACATATAGCAAAGTACACAAATCTTATGCATATAGTCCAGTGGATTATACATACATACCACCCTGATTAAGATATAGAATAGTTCCAGCACATAGGAGGTTTCTTTGTGCCTGTTTTCTAGACAGTTACACCCAGGACTAGCTTCATAATTTGCAACTCACAGTCCAAAATGAAAATGTGGGGCCTCTTGTTCTAAAAGTATTAATAAGCATTTCAAGACATTGAAAGCAGAGCTTTATTTATTTAGTTTTTATTTAAATAAATTTAGGAGGTACAGCTGTATTTTGTTACATGACTGAATTGCACAGTGGAGAAGTCTAGGCTTTTAACATACCTGTCAGCTGAATAGTGTACATTATACCAAATAGGTAATTTTTCACCTAGCACCCCCATCCCAATCTCTTCCTTCTGAGTCTCCGGTGCCCATTAAGTCGTTCTGTATGACCATGCATACCCATTGCTTAGCTCCCACTTATAGTGAGGACATGTGGTATTTGTTTTTTTGTTCCTGAGTTACTTCACTTAGAAAAATGGTCTCTAGTTCTCTTCAAGTTGCAACAAAAGACATTATTTCATTCTTTTTGATGGCTGAGTAGTATTCTATGGATGTGTGTGTGTGTGTGTCTCTGTGTTTGTTTTTGCACACACCACAGTTTTCTTTATTCACTCATTGGTCAGTGGGCACTACTTACGTTTGTTCCTTATCTTTGCAATTGTAAGTTTTGTTGCAATAAACATACAGGTGCAACTGTCTTTTTTATAAAATGATTTCTATTTCTTTGGGTAGACCCCCGTAGTGAGATTGCTGGATGGAATGGTAGATTTACTTTTAGTTCTTTAAGAAATAGCTATATTGTTTTTCACAGTTGTAATAAGTTACATTCCCAAAAATAGTACATAAGCATTCATTTCTCTCTGCATCCTCACAGCACCTATTGTGTTTTTTTTTAATAATGACCATTCTGACAGGAGTACAGTGGTATCTCACTGTGATTTTAATTTACATTTCCCTAATGATTAGTGATGTTGAACATTTTTTCATGTTTCTTGATCATTTGTATGTTTTCTTTTGAAAAATGTTTGTTCATGTCTTTTGGCCACATTTTAATGGGGTTATTATTTTTTTCCTTGCTGATTTGAGTTCCTTACAGATTCTAGATGTTAGGTGTTTGTCAGATGTATAGCTTGCAAAATTTCCTCCCATTCTGTAGGTTGTCTTCTTACTCTGTTGATTATTTCCTTTGCTATGTAGAAGCTGTTTAGTTTAATTAAGTCCCATTTATTTATTTTTGTTTTGTTGTATTTGCTTTTTGGATCTTAGTCATAAATTCTTCACCTAGGCCAATGTTGAGGATAGTTTTTGCTAGATTTTCTTCTAATATTTTTATAGTTTCAGGTGTTGCATTTAAGTCTTTAATCCATCCTGAGTTAATTTCTGTATATGGTGAGAGATAGGGATCCAGTTCTCCATTAGGCTATCCAATTTTCCCATAAGGCTATCCAATTTTCTGCATGAGGCTATTCAGTTTTTTATTGAATAGGGTGTCTTATCCCCAGTGTATGCTTTTTTCTGCTTGTCGAAAATCAGTTTTTGATTATTTTGGGGTTCTGTATTCTGTTCCAATGGTCCATGTGTCTACTTTTAGGCCAATACCATGATGTTTTGATTGCTATTGCCTTGTAGTATAATTTGAAGTTAGGTAATATAATGACTACAGATTTGTTCTTTTTGCTTTTGATTGCTTTGGCTATTCTTGCTCTTTTTTTGGTTCCACATAAATTTTACGATTGTTTTTTTCTAATTCTCTGAAAAAAATGATGTTGGTATTTTGATTGGAATTACATTCAATCTTTAGATTACTTTGGGCAATATGGACTTTTTAAACAATATTGATTCTTCCAATCCATGACCATGGAATGCTTTTCCATTTGTTTGTGTTACTTATGACTTCTTTCATCAGTGTTTTGTAATCTTCCTTGCAGAGGTCTTTCGCCTTGTTGGTTAAGTATGTTCTAAGGTTTTATTTATTTATTTATCTATTTATTTATGCAGGTATTATAACTGGGATTGAGTTCTTGATCAGATTCTCACTTGGTTGTTATTAGTGTATAGAAACACTACTGATTTGTGTACATTGTTTTAGTAACCTGAGACTTTACTGTCTTTTGGAGGAGTCTTTAGGGTTTTCTAGGTTTAAGATTATACCATTGATAAATAGGGATAATTTGACTCCTCTTTCCAATTTGTATGCCCTTTATTTTTTTCTCTTGCCTGATTTCTCTGAAAACAAAGCTTTAAACTAAGCACAGGGCCTTTCTAAGTGTGGGACAACCATGAAGCTTACCCCGATTATACTTCCTACCACCAGAGCTAACTATTATTCCAATTTCTTTTGAGATCAGTTATGTTGGTGAACTTCATATAAATAGAATCATATAGTACAAACTCGTTTGTGTCTGGCTTTTTTATCCTTCAACATAATATTACTATCTGTGAGATTCATCCATGATGTTGTATATTTTAGTAGTTATTTTTCTTATTGTGTATATTCCATTTTATAAATATATGCTCCAGTTTATGTATCTATTCTCCTGATGATGGATATTTGGAATGTTTCCAGTTTTTGGCTTTTATAAATAAAGTTGCTTATAAGCCTTTTAGTGAACATATGTACTTATTTCTCATAGACATACACTTTGGAATGAAATTGATGAGTTATGGGAGAAATACTCTAATAGGCCTTTCATGTGAAATGATCACTCATCAGGGAAATGTAATTAAAACCACAATGAGATCCTATTAAACTCTCACCAGAATGGCTAAAATTAAACTGATTGAAAATTCCATATGTTGGTAAGGATGTGAAAGAACAGCAACTCTCCTATACGGTGAAGGGAATTATAGTAAATTGGCGCAGTTCCTGTAGTGCAACATATACCTACCTTATGACCCAGCACTTCCACTCATAGATATATTTATTTCCTAACTTCTGAAGAAACAAATCAAGAAAGCATCTAATATAGATTTCAACCTTATTCTTGACTTACTATTAATACTTTACTGTAGTGGCCATTTATAATGAGAGTCAAGCAGTCATACCTAAGTCGCTGACCTTGGTGGCTAGGTTCCAACATCACATTTTATATGTCTGCTTAACAGCTCCTGCTGCACTGTCCCTACTTTCCCCTTTTCAGGCAAGAGATGTGTCCAGGCAAAGGAGGCCTGATGAGATAGCAAAAGATTTTTATTAAGAACCATCTTTCATTTCCCATTTTCTTATAGCTTATTGGTAAAGGAAAGCAGGAATAAGACACATGGGAACTTGTGTTCTGTGAAGTGAAGGTTAATGGGCCTCAGGTGCATCCCTATGAGACATGAGTATAAGCTGATTGGTGGATGTGTTCAGAAAGGTCCCCATCACAAATATGACATAGAGGAGCAGACTGAGTGTTACCCACTTCCTTAGCTCATTGGTTTCTAAACACCAGCCCCCAGAATGCATCCTACTGCCCTGAGAAAATTTTAGAAAATTTATATTCCTTGGCATTATACCTTGGAGATTCTGATCCATCAGATCTGGGTTAGAACCTAGAATATGCATTTTTAAGAATCTCTTTGGATGATTCAGTAGTAGAGTATGTAATGATGACTACTGTCATAACTGTAGACCTTCTTTGAGCTTCAGCCTACTCAATTGGAACAGAGATACCCAGTTGAGCTTTTGCTGATTTTCTCCCCAGATGATTTTACCATTTGCTTAATCTCTATGAAATCTAAAAATTAAAGTCCTAAGAGTAGACTGATGTCACCACTTACCAAAAAATTGTAATCCACGGTGTTGGCTATCTCCTTTGGCAGGACCTGTTTGTTGGATGGATCCTTCTTGAATAATAAATGTCTAAACTCTTAAGCTAATCACTATGCCCTTGGCTCAGACGCCTTTGACAGAGTCATCCTCCACAGATGAGCCAGGTAACAACTAGGCAAATCTATTGAATATTTACTATGGGCTAGTCTCTTTGCACATATATTATCTTATTTAATTCCTAAAACAACTTTGATGAGCTTGATATTATGCTTGTGTTTATTTTATAAATGAGAAAACAAAGACTCAGAATACTTAAGTGACTTGCATAATTAAAGTTCTAATAAATAGGGAGAGGGTGGTAGCACTACAGAACTCTTACAGCCTAGCGTGAGTGTATTTGGGGTTACTAGAGAGAAATCAGGATTTGAACACAAGTCTTTCTGATATGCTACATGATAGTTTGTGTCTAGACCCAGACTCCTTTGTTTCCTTGCCCAAACATATTGTTTAGGTAACAGCATTAGTTGTATTTAAACAAAGCTTTTATTTGTCATACTATAAATATTTGACTTGGGAGTTGTAGGATTCTACAGAAAGGAGTCTTTGCTCCCTGCTACAGAGCTGATCTATTTTTTACCAGGCATGTAGAAGTGCAGGGATCAGGGGTTGTTTCATAATGAAGCACCATTGCAGGGTGTACGTAAATCAGATTGCTCTTCTTGCTTATGTTTTCCTGATGCCCGCAGCAGGTTGACCTAAATGAACAGATAATTACTCAGACTGTTAAAAACATTCCTATCCATTTGGTGATCCTTTTATTAAATGAAACAGGCCTTTTTATTCCTTCTCTGATACTGCCTGTTAATAGAATAATCTCAAAGCTATTAGCATTTAGAGAAGAATTAGACAAAGAGGCCCTGAATTGTCCCTTCTCCTGGCTTTTGGTGCTCATGGGACCCTTGCTTTAGCTAATTAGCTTGAAATGAATATTAAATACATTGATCTCTATAAAGCACATCATGGAAGGAAGCTTTTGTGAGAGTCATTTCGGTAGTAGACTTAGGTTGTTCATACCTAAGTAGCCAAACAAAAACCACAGGCATTGAGAACATTCCAGAAATTAAACACACATACACACACACATGATAATATGAGAAGGGCTCTTACATTTTTAAAATGCCCTTGCTTAAGTTGCAAACCAACAAAATTTAGCTTTATTTCCATGGAAACAAACGAAAGAAAAAATACAATATCTCTCTCCTGGTTTTTCATCCCCCCAGAAAGTTTACAATAACTATACCTCATGACATAGCATAGGTAGCAAGTGCTTTGATCTAGAAACAGACAAACCTGGGTTCAGATTCTGACTCAGACCTATATTAGTGGTGAGATTATATTTAAATAATTCCCTTAAGCCTAACAGAGGTTAGGCTTTGTATACTTATAATATGAATAACCATCTTTTACATATCCTCTACCTTATAGGTTTGTAAAATGCATTGCATACCACCTAGAGCAGAGTAAAATCATTCAACAAATATTGACTATCAATAATGATGACTGGAATAAAAGTCCTTGGACATGGCATCAAAAAAGCAGCAAGATTCTTGCCAATCATATGTTGAAATTACCAGAGGTGAGATGAAGTGTTTTGTTTTGTTTTGTTTAGAGGGGCAGTGTGATGAGGCATTATAGTTGGAAAAAGTTGAGATTTGGTGACAGTAAAGACCTAAATATGAATCCATGCTCTGTTTGTGATCTAGGGCACATTGCTTAAGCTCTTTGAAGTTCAATATCCTTATCTATAAAATGGAGGTGGTTGTACTCCAAATGCGATGTTTTCTAGATTCAATGAGAAAATGTTAATCAATTGCCAAGCACACTAAACATGTTGCATATTGTGTGATTTTATTTTCCTTTTCCTTTTTTTGCACAGAATATCAGTGTTTCTCCCACTGACAGTGTTGAAAAGAGGATGGATGATGTATGGTGAGGGGCATGCAGTCAATAGAGTGATGGGAAGATGGGTGGCATGAGGGCAATCAGTGTGGGATGCAAAGGTCAGCCTACATTTGACTTCTTCATTCTGGTTTCTCTTACTACTGAAAACCACCCTGAAACCCTACTGAGATGATGAGTCCCTAGTATCTGAGAAACCCTAAACAGACTTCCAAGGAAAAATGCCTAACATACACAGACTCAAAAAACAGACACTCTTTTGGAGTCATTTCCTCATTTCTTGCCACTTCATGTTGATTCATAGAGCAAGACTGCATGAATCCTCTTCTGCCTTGTAACTCACTCATGTGCTTTTCCTGCAAATGGGAGAGTTTGAAGTGGAGTAAGAGAGAGATTAGAACAACATATGTGGTTTCTCTGAGGTTGGGGAAGCATCTTTTCTCATCACCAGTGACAAATCTGGGCCCTACACCTACAGGCTATGTCTCTTTAAGCTTCCAGCCAGGCCAAGCCACATGGGGAGTTCTCTCTAGATATTCTGACTTAGATTCCTGCACTTCCCCATCCTTCTCAATTCTCTAACTGCTGCTTAGAGCACTGCAGGATTCAGAGCCCTCCTGCTGGAGCTTCAGGGCCAGCTGCAGATCCTCCTTAATTCCCCTCATCATTTGAGTCACACGTGTCTCAGTCACAATAAGGCACCTGCAGGAGCAGTGCCCTTGTCACCATGACAACCAGCACAAGATGAGGATTAGGCAGGCAGCACGGAAGGAAGTTGTGTTTCCACTCTCCTGCTGGTGGTGCTGCTGACATACAATCCTTCCCACAGTGCCGGTGACGCTGCCTTGGTAGCCTTTCACCTCTACTTCTGTGTTGGGGGTGGAAGGGGGTGGGGCTGGGGCTAAAAGCTAAAGTCCAGAAGGAACCCAGGTGTTGTAAGGAGAGGTTCCCAGGCTCCAGGGGACCAGAGGGTGGCTTTTCTTTTCCTGTTAGCACTGTCTGAGCAGTAGTCCTTTAAGAGATGAGGTGCTTTCTTCATGAACAAGAAGAAAAGAGGGGAAAAAGAAATTCAATCAATAATTTATTGAAGCTTCCTGATGTTTAACAAGCCACTTGTCTCACCGGCCTCCACTTCCCAACCATCATCAAATGAACAGGCCTTAGCAGTAAAGCAGAATGAAAAATGCAGAAGCTGTGGAGTAACAGGGACAGGTTGCAATGCTGGCTCTGTCACTAGCTATGTGAGCTTTGTCAACTCCTGACCTCTCTGAGGCTGTCAAATCAGGCACTAATTTCTGATCAACAAATCTATCACTGATTCATTGTAAGGGTGAAAAGAAGGCAATAAATGTAATATGTCAGGGACATCCATGACCTAAATAGACAAAGAATTGTGACTTTCATTATTACCATTTTGTTATATTACCAATAAGTTAAGATTAATATTTTGGATGTCTTTCATCTGGAATTGACAGAAAATATTTTACCAGGATCCTGAAGCAGCTAGTATTCTCAGACTACTCTGACATGGTTATTCTTCAAGTGTGCTTCCTGGACTTGTATCATCACTGTCACCTGGGGGCTAGCTAGAGAGCAAATACTTTTGCACCACCCCACATCTACTGAATCAGACTTACGGGGGTAGGGTCCAGAAATCTGTGTTTTTAACAAGCCCCTGTTTATGTTTAAGAACTAACTGCTTTAATGAAAGTAGAATACACTTAGACAAGACTTAGAGCTTCTTGAAGACAAAGAGCATGTCATGCTTATTTTTATGTGTTTGGTGCTTAAGCAGAAACATTGAAAACTCAAAACTGAAAATGGCATCATGAGAAAATAGTAATGTCTAAGGAAGTCCTTCAGTGGATGGATTTGAGATAAGCCTCGTATTGTCCCTCCCATTCTGCCCAGGTTTGGAGAAAGTGACCAATGTTTCTTGTCCCTTTTGGGGATAGAGAAGTGTTTGGAACACAAAGAGGTCAGGACAAGACTACAGAGAGTGCAGGGAGCTGAGGCCTGAGGCAGTGCTGGAGACTATTGTCACCACCGCCATCATCATCATCATCTTCTGGTGTCAACATCATTCCCACAAGACCAAGCAGAACTTGTTTCACTTTAGTAGATGCCAATGCAAGATCCCTGTTGATCAGCTATACCCCAGGCTGACCAGATGAACAAAGAAATGCGTCCATAAAAAAGCAAAAAACAAAAACAAACAAAAAAAACTCCACGAACCACTTTTAATGAAGACCATTTAGGACCAGAGGTTGCCTTTCCTAAATCAAAATACTGTAAAATCTGCTTGGGAACATAAGTCCTTTTCTCCAGGTCCACCGTAGATCTATTTTAATGAGAGATGAAGGGAGAGGAGGAGGAGAAGAAAGAAACACTGAACACCAGAATACTTATCCAAAGTGATCAGACAGTAATGAAATAATAATACTTGAATTTGGTCAAGATGAAAACAAAAAGCAAACAGTAAACACTCATGTTGAAATTAGGTGGACTTATTTGTCTTCTCTAAGCACATGGTTGAGTTTGGTCAAAGTTCTAGTTAGAGACAATTAAGATTTCCTTTGCTTATATATAAGTCATGGGATGTAAGTGTAATGTTCCCCCTTTACTACCTGAGCATGACATATTTGACTCACTTTTCTTTGGAAAGGTAAGGTGAGGCCCTGTGTCACATCAAAAGACCCATATGAAGGGGTTCTTCCCAAATAGAAGGAATTCTGAATTCCAGGGAGTCAAAATATGACAAAATCTTATGTATTTTTATATTTCCTGTTTCTGTGAGAGTGCTTCTGTGAGTAAATACGCTTGAATGAATACAAGACTGTTAGGCTGATGAGGCAGCCCTTCAGATGGCAGCATCAGGTGAAGCTTCCTAGAAGACACAGTATTTGATGCTATTCCTATCACCACACCGAGAGTGATCCTTTTAACACAGAAGTCAGATAATATCTCTTCCCTGCCCCAAACCTTGCACTGGCTCCTCACTTTGTTGGAGTGAAAAACCAAAATCTTAACACCAGCTTTGTGGCTCCACTCACCTGTCTGACCTCATGCCTTGCTACTTTCCCTTTCATTCAACTTGGCTTCATGTATGATAGTTTTCTTGCTATTCTCAGAACAGATCAGGCATGCTTTTGTCTTAAGGCCTTTTCAGTGGTCGTCTTCTCTGCTTGACTATTTACCTCACAAATACATGCATGGCTAAGTCTCCCATCTCTTTCAAACCTTTGCACAAAGGCCACATTTTTAGAGAGGCATATATTTCCCACCATATCTTCACCCCAGAATTTTTGCTCTCTCTTATCTGCTTCTTCCTACACCACTTACCAACCACTAAGATGCTTATATTATTTGTTTTTATGTTTATCTTGTCTTCACCTTTTGGAATGGATGCTTCACAAAGGCAGGTATTATTTTTATTTTTTCTTATTTTGTTTTAAAATGTTTTAATTCACTATAATAGTATCTGGCACATATTAGATGGTCAATAAATATACGATGAATGAATTCGTGAGTGAATTGAAGATGGACAGGCATCTTTTGAAACAGATGTAGTAATTCATGCAAGGCTATGGATATTTTTAAAAATGAATTCTTCATTGAAGATATGTAACTTAGACACTGGGTATTTTGATCAGTTGTTCTTAAAGAAAAGATGAAATCTCCTTTGTGAGGAAAAAAGTTATCTTAATTATCTTCAATAGTAATTGGCTAGAGGAAATCCTGATTGTGAATTCACATTCATTTCTCAAAGATGTTGCAAGCTTTCATTGGGATTCAGGAAAAGATTTACCCATAAAAGCCATCTAATATAGAAATTACCCAATAAAATCCTCACTGGAGACCATGGAGTCTCTAAGAGCTCATTAAATTTTTACACATGCAATATGCTTCTTAACTGCCTGGGTCACTTTGCTGCCAAGGTACATCATGAAGGGAAGGTGATAAATCTCATGATTTTTTTTCCTGTCTCACCCCAGGTCTCCAGTTAGAAAGATTGTCCTCCATCCAGGGCTGATCTAGATGGGTTGAGAGGCAACGATAGAATGTTCAAAAGAAACTATAGTGGCTCTTCTCACATGGAGTCTTTCTGAGATTTGAACACTGGGGACCTTGTGTCCTTGGGATACTTTTATTACTAAAGAAGCTGAATTCCTTTCAAATGTGGTTATATTGAAAAGAGGAACAATGTTGGGGAGACATTGTTCTGCCCTCCTAGACCAAATGTGCACAGCTTTCAAGTTAAAACTATATATTTGAAAATCTAAAAGCTGTCTCTATGGACCTTTGTATTAGAAACTCTCTATAATACGTGAATCAGTTGGATCCTTTGGAACCTATGTCCATTGTGCCCACATGAAATAGGCCAGACCCCACTGGGAAGAAGAGTAAACTGCTCCTGCATTTGGTGGGGCTGGGGAGGGGGTGGGGAGAGGGAGGGCTAACTCTTCCAGAAGACTAAGCCAAGATGCACACAAAGGGATATAGGATATGAAGTAAGGAAAGAAGAAGAGCTATTTATAATCAATATGTTAGCTATTAAGATATTTCATTTCTTATAGAAAAACATATTGATATAATTTTTCAGTGTCCCTTTTTAAAATGTAGATATGGAATGAAATTTAATTTTATAAAAGCATTTCTGTTGCAATAATATTATGCACTCCAAAATTCAAACTACCTGAAGAAAAAGAAAACAAAATTGCAATCACAAAAATATGTTGTTTGGGTGAGGCCCTCAATAGAATGATTTTATCAGATATATGCTGCATAGGTTTTTTTGCTTTTTTTTTTTTTTTGCTTTTTATTGAGACATTCTGGCATTAAGACGACTTACTGGTTAATATTTTTGTGACCTACAATGGATTGCTGGCAAAATGTGAAAAAAGAGCAACTATTCTTTCTTGAACACTTAGTATATGTCAGAATCTTTGCTACATGATAAAGACTTTATTTCACCAAATATCCATGGTTATGAGAAATGATTACCTCAATTTTATAGAAGAGAAAGCTGACACTCAGAGAATATGAATCATTTGTTCAAGATCTCACAGTTTCCAAGGAAAGGAGCAGCCACAAACTCAACTGTTCTTTTGACAACTAAAATTGTGCTGCTTAACTTCTGCATGCACACACTCTCCAATGAGATAATAATTTTATTTTCTGACAATGGATTCTGATTCAGTCTATTTTTTTCCCATTTTAACTGGGAAGATAGCATAATATTAAAAATTAAAAAGAAAAAGCATTCCTGATGCTAACAGTTTAAAGTAATAAAGTCACATTTACATGTAAATATAGGCAAATCTATTTTTGCATGGCTCTAATGATCAGTATGAATATAGTTTTATACTCTGCTTTTTAAATTTCATGTCATAATATTTTACATGATGTTACAAATTTATAAGATAGTTTTAATGTCTGTATAAAATTCCAATGAGTGGGCATAACACAGTGTTGGACATTTTTATTTCTCATTTTTAGGTAGTATAGCTGGTAATGCAGTCAGTATTTTAATTGAAAGAAGGAGGATGGCATTACCGAGATATCTTCATTTCTCTTGATATATTGTTTTTAAAAATGATAGGCCTATATTGCAATTGCACCAAAAATTGTTTGAGTTTATACATTTTACCACAACCTCACCATCATTGGCAATTGTGATTTATTTTAAAAGCTTATCTGTGCAATAACAACGAAACATAGCCTCATTGTTTTAATTTACATTTATTTGATTATTTGCAAGACTGAATATTCTCTCATGTATTCATTTAGAATTTTCATTTTCTCTTCTTATCATGCAAATCAGTGGTATCACTTAAATACATCACTTTATCATTTCTGGTATTCACAGAGGAGGTGTGTGTGTGTGTATGTGTGTGTGTGTGTATAAATTTGCCTAACTTACTTTACATATACATTTATATACAAAGGTATGTATATTTATAAATATGTGTATGTATTTGACTTTCAGGTTTAAAAAGATCATAAAATCATTGCAGGGCACATAAAAATTTAAATTATTCTTTTCTCTGAAGGGATACCAAAAAGTCTAGTATCTTTGACATGTACTACTAAGAACTTAACTTTTTTATTTATTAAATGAGATTACTCTTTTTATCTTTCTTCAACTCTTAAGCTTTCGGTAACTCAATGAAACAGTTATCCCAGTCTAATGAAGAAACTGTGGTTAGACTCTCACTGATCTCAGGCTCATGACACCTGTGGATGAAGGATGGGACCCAGGAAGGCAGGTGATAGATGCAATGCCTTATACACTAATGGCAGCTACATCTTGTGCCATGCTTTGGTCCCTGAGAGGGGGAGCTAGGATTAAGTCCAAGATCTTAATGCTGGCTTTTGGCCTAACACACATGAATAAGTTCTGAGCTATACCTATAGCAGCTGCTATCGAGAGACCCCACTATTTAGTTGTAGGCATTTTTTGACCTCATAAATTTACATGAAATGGTGGTCAAAGAATTTATGAAATTTATAAACTATAAAACTTATTCTTGAAGTAAAAACTGTAGACTATGTCTACTTTTTAAAGTGTTTTAGCAACATAAGCAAGTATGGATGACTCCAGAGGGGACAAAGGGCTTGTATCATGACAGACTAAACTGGTGTCTCATATTGCTTGGTAAGCACAACTACATGCTGGGCAGTATTTCAGATGCTCTTTGACCAGCAAATGGGCAATAAAAGGCCCTGATGTTTAGGGGAGGTAATGAGAGCATGTGCCACTCATTTGTCTTTTCTCCTGCATAGTTAAAACCCTCTTTGACATTAATTAGGAACAGAACACCTGCACAGAGCTAGACATTCCAAATAAGTTAGATGGTTTGAGAAATGACATCATTTGTTTTAAAAAATATATTATTTCATTTTATTTTTTATCATTTATTTGCTAATGAGAGATGCACAGCATGGTACAACAGACAATTTACACTTCAGCATTGTAAGTCTTAAATTCTCTGCTACTTATTTAGTTGGTGTCCTTGGGCTAGATAAATAACATACGTGAGACTAAGTTTCTTATTTATCAAATAAAGGGCTGAACCAAATCACCAGGTTTTCTTCCAGCTATCACATCTTATGACTCTTTGGTACTACAAGCATCAAACACCTACTTCTGGCCCAACACCCTTCTAGCTCATGAGGAAAATACTTTAAAATTGTAAGACATATTCCCCACTCTGCTGGAACTTTCTACCGTGTAACATCTCTCCCACCCCAAATAAAACAGGCATCCAAAGGAGTGGCTCGTACATTAGGGTGTCTTGATGACAGGTGTGTGGAGTTTGAGAGACAATATGACGGGCTTGAAGCCCTGCAGACATACACTCCAAACTCTACTTCACTACCTTCTCTCTGTGCTGCTCCGGTTAAGTGATTGGGCTTCTAGCATTTAGTTTGCTTATCTGTCCAGTTGGAAAATTAATAGTTAACTTGAATGGTTTACTTTTCTAAAAGTCAGAGATGGTGTGTGCAGGGTGTCACTAGTCCCCTCATAGGTCGTGGATGCTAAAAAATGTGGTAGACAAGATATGAAGATGGAAGAAGATGGAGGAACAGCAGGCATATGAGCAGCATAAACAAGGAATTAGTGCTGGGAATTAGAGGAAACTTTTTATTTGCATGTAAAGTTGAGTAAAGGAATGAGTAAAATGTGGCATATTCGTATATCATTGACATAATACAAATTAACATTCTAATGGGATAATAGGGGAATGAAAATTATAATTACTGTGATGAATACTTTTTAAGTCCCGTGTACATTGAGAGTTTATATCAAGATGACCTGATTTAATCTGATGTGTTAGGAGATGATTCCCTAAGGAAGGGATCTCTGTGCTGAAATCTGAAAGAAATCATGCAGGAGCCGATTAGTTGGAAGGAACAGCACACACAAAAGCCATGAGATTGAAAGGAGGGTGGCACATTTGAGCAACTAAAGGGTTACAAGTGGAGCAAGGAAAGAAGCTAGAATGGTGCCAAAGGGTCCAGAGAGGTGGGCAGGGCCTTGGAGGGCATGGGAAGCAATCAACCTTTATCTTAAGATCAATGGGAAAGCTGTTTTTGGTTTTAGGCCTGGTAGACACATGATTTTGTGGTTTCATATGTAATTATACCATATTGACAGTTAACATATCTAATTTGATGAGGGATAACTGAATAATTTCTTTCTAGACATATCTGTTATTTTTGCATGTGAAGTTGTAACATCTTCTAAAATGATTATTTTCTTTTACTATTCATATACCGCTCTAAGTTCAAAATTACATACATCTATGAAGAAATTTCCTTAAAGTATAAGTATTTTGTGAGGGTACTAAACCTTTAAGAATAATGAAATCATCATCATTATAAAAGGTTTAGTCTTGAAAGAAGTGTTTATCAAATTGTTCTTTCCTTTGATAGGTGTTTGGTTAAGTGCCAACCTTTTAACAAGGATATATAATAAGCCAGTATTATGTATTATGGAGCTAGAGATAGAGCTGTGAACAAAAGGGATATCTTTTCTACTCTAATGAAGCACTTTCTTTTCTTTTTTAAATCTCTACCAAAGGCATTTAGCTCTGATTGTAAGGTCCTGTATTTATCCTGACAGGCTTTCAAATTTATGTTTATACTGACCTTCAGACATTTACTCTTGTGTTGCTGTGTGATCTTCATGACAATTCTCTGTGAAAGTGGAGGCAATAGATGGGTAAAGATTAAGAACTTGACTATTGTGTTCAGACAGACTGAGGTTCAAATCTTGGCTCTGCTATTTATTGGCACTTTTTTGTTAAATACTTTACATATGTCATTTTAAATGAAAAAATACTTCTATATGATGTTATTTTCAGTTGTAGAAGAGAAAATTGGAGCCTAGAGAGACAGGGATATTTTCCGAGGGTCACACACCTAAGATCTGAGACAATGCTAGTTACAGTTAGCAACTTTCTTCTGTAACAAAAATATTTCATATTTTTCTGTCTTGGAAATTCTGCAAACCTTTTGAGGTGAGTCATTTGCTAGGCCTCTAAATACTTTGCCTTACTAAAAACCAACAAAGTCTCCTGTTGAAAGAGTTGCCTGGCCAGAGAAAACATTTTCTCTTGCTTCTTAATGGAAAATCAAGCCTACTGATTAAAACAAAGTAATAGTTTCAAAATCTTCCTCTTGACAGAGCATTTACTTTCTCATTTCCTAATGAATTACTCCCTAAATAAACTCATTAAATTTCAAGGCACAAGTCTCCCTAGAGACCTTCCCAACCCCACCATTCACTTGCTAAAATGTTCATCATTTAGAAACCCATAAACCTTGCCAAATTCACCGAGTTAGTCCCTTTGAATCTTTTGCTTACCAATAACACTTTGTCTTATATTATGATCAAAAGAGGCTTTGCTCCCAGATAAATAATAAAGGAAGCCCTCCTCTTGTATACAGGCAAGGAACATTTTGCTGATGGGATGAAAAGATGTAAAAATGATTATTACTATATTATGGCTTAGTTTGAAGTTGTCACCGATTGGGGTATATACACAAAAGTTTTATTCTGATAAGAACTTTCAACAATACCCCATCATTTCTCTCTCCCACAGGGGAGCAGGCACCTTTCTGATATCTCTGTTTTCATAACATTTTGGTCTCTTTAGTTTATCAAAACCATTTTACTTTAGTTCTTAAGGTTCAGACCTTTTAATTTTAAAACTTCTGATTCCTCTCCAAAAGAAAGCTCTTCTTTACCTTCCCCACCCTTCAGCAGCTGTCCTTCTCCTTCCATTGCACCTACATAACAGGGCTCAGCTGGAGATGAAGTATGGGGGTCTGTGCTCCTCTGCACTATGGTGACCCCTTGGGTGTTGGGGTGAGAGGAAAGAAAAAGGAAGACACTTATGTACATTGGATTTTTCCTGGGCTGCTTAGGACTGCTTTCCTACCTTGTTGGCTGTGGGCTTGGTGTGAACTGTCGGTGGTCTTAAAAAACCTCATGCTGATGGGGAAGCAAATCGAAGTGGCCCCTCCAGACATTGGATCCCTTGTGAGGATCAGCCCCTAAGTCCCTCTGGTCGTGTCTTGCCATTTTCCTTTGCTGTGCACGTCTATCTTCTTGTTCCCTCCCACCCCCAGTCCATGGTCCTCTAAAAGCCAGACTCCTGATCTCATCTGTCCCTGTGGCCTCACTTCTGCCACTGAAGTGCTACAGAAGGCTCCATCTTCTGTACCTGTGTGTTCCACCATGTCATTCCTTCTCAAGGCTCTGCCCCCATCCCTGGGAGCACTGGGCAGGTTAGACCGGTAGCCTCCTAAAGACATCTACCTAGGATATAAATGCCATTCCTGCCTTGTTATTAGTTTCCTAGGGTAGCCATAACAAAGTACCAAAAACTAGGTGGCTTAAAACAACAGAAATTTATTCTCTCACAGTTCTCAAGGCTAGAAGTCCAGAACCAATCAATTGATTTTTGACAAAGATGCCAATAACACACAATAGGGAAAGGACAGTCTTCAGGAAATTACACTGGGAAAACTTGATATCCACGTGCAGAAAAAATGAAATTAGACCCTCATCTTACACTATATACAAAAATCAAGTCAAAATGGTTAAAAGTTTAACATAAGTCCTAAAATTATAAAATTCTTCAAAGAAAAATAGAGGAAAATCTTATGGCATTGGTCTGTGCAATGAATTTTTGGATATGACCCCCAAAGCATGGGTACCAAAAGCAAAAATAGACAAACGGGATTATATCAACCTTAAAAATCTTCTGCATTGGAAAGGAAACAGCCAACAGAGTGAAGAGATGACCCATGGAATGGGAGAAAATATTTTCAAACCATACATTTGATAAGAAGATAATATCCAACATATATAAAAAACTCAACTCCATAGTAAGAAAACAAATAACTTGATTAGAAAATGGGCAAAGGACCTGAATATACATTTCTCAAAAGACATACAAATGGCTAATAGGTATACAAAACCTGCTCAACATCACCAATCACCAGGGAAATGCAAATTAAAACCACATGTGATACCATCTCGCAACTGTTAAAATGACTATCATCAAAAAGAAATGTTGGCAAGGATGTGGAGAAAAAGGAACCCTGATACAATGTTGATGGGAATGTAAATTAGTACAGCCATTAAAGAAAACAGTATGGAGATTCCTCAAAAGACTAAAAGTAGAACTATCATATGATCCAGCAATTCCACTACTGGGTATAGATCCAAATGATAAAAAAATCGGTATGTTGAAGAGATACCTGCACTACCATGTTCATTCCAACATCATTCACAATAGCCAAGATATGGAATCAACCAGTATCCATTGGCAGGTAGATTGATAAAGAAAATGTACACATGCAATGTAATATTATACTATTCATTTTTATAAAACAAAGAAATCTTGTTATTAGCAACAACATGGATGAACCTGGAGGACATTATGTTAAATGAAATACACCAGGCACGAAAAGATAAATACTGCATTTATATCATTTATACATGGAATCTAAAAAAGACAAAATCACAGAAACAGAGAGCAAAATTGTGGCTACCAGAGTCTTGGTAGTGGAGGGATGAGGGAGATTTTGGTCAAAGGACATAAAATTTCAGTTAGGAAGAATAAGTTCAAGAATGTATTGTATATCATGGTGTCTACAATTAATAACAATATATTTTATACTTGAAATTACTAAGAGAATAGATTTAAAGTGTTCTCACCTCAGAAAAATAAGTATGTCAGGTAATGCAAATGTTAATTAGCTTGATTCAGCCATTCTGCAATGTATACGTATATCAAAACATCATGTTATACACCATAAATATTTATACAAGTTTTACATGTCAATTAAAATTAAATGGTGGGGGTTTTGTTTCTATTTTTAGCATCTTATTGGCACTACAAGATGTCCCAGGTTATTCTTGGGTATTTCGTGTCCCGCTGCTTTAATCAATGATTTTTCTAGGGAACCCTGGTTCTTTTTATTGGAGAAAAGTATTAAAAACCAAGATCTAGTTGCTAAACGGGCCTGCTGCTTCTGGGGTATTCTTGATTCTAGGCCATCTTAGTTGACAGTGAAGGGAAATACATGTTTGTATACACACATTTCCAAAAATATTTGTATGTGTCATCTTCTTTATTCACAATATTAAGCTAAACATGAGTTTTTACTGAAGTTTCCTGCTGTATTTCATTACCACATGAATCATTCTAGCTTGCTGCCCTTGCATATAAACTTTCATTCAATAGTAAGAAACCTGGATTTTAAAATCCACCATCTATTTACTTAATTGTTCAATTTTAGCATACATGCACAGTCCCATCAAGACTACTAAACCATATCTCCATGGGAAACAACTTTGCCAACTAGAAAGAGTGCTTATGTGCAATTTCCTTGGTCATTAATATTACAGGCTGCGTTCATTTCCAAACTTAAATTAGTCAGCACTTTCTCCATCCACTTCCTTCAATGAGTTTGTTTCATATTTGCGTCAGATTCTTTTGCCACATGCTGCATTTCATCCTGTGATCTCTGTTCCTCTTAAATGATTTTCATTTAATTTACATACATTGAAGTTTAATTTTTGTGCTTTAAAATTCTATGGGTTTTGACAAATGCATGTCATGCATCTACCATTACAGTAGCATATACAGAATAGTCTCTTTGTCATTAAGTATTCTCTGTGTTTGATTTATTAAATGTTCCTTCCTTCCCTTTCTAGACCCCTGAAAACAACTAAACTTTTTACTATTGTCTTCATAGTTTTGCCTTTTTCAGAATGTCATAAATTATAGTGGACTTGTAAAATATATAGCCTTTTCATATTAGCATCTTTCACTAAGGAATGTGAATTTAAGGTTCCATACCTTTTGTAGCCCGATAGCTAATTTTCTTGCTATTTTTTTTAATCAATGAATTCTATTACCTGTATGGATGTGCCACAGTTTGTTAATTCATTTTCTTTTTGAGGGACAGCTCCATTGCTTCCATGTTTGGCAGAGAGAGAGAGAGAGAGAGAGAGAGAGAGAGAGAGAGAGAGAGAGGTCTCTACCCTCATGAACTAATTACCTCCTAAAGGCCCCAAGTCACATTAAGGGTGAGGATTTCAGCATGAATTTTGGAAGGATGTACATATTTAGTCCATAATACCAACAAAATTGGGGAAAAAATGTCAGCAATTCAAAGCCAAGAAGTTTTGTTGTTGTTGTTGTTTTTGTTGCAAAATTTTGAAGCATCCGTCGCTTTGTATGGGTGGTATGTAGTGAGTAAAAGGGCAGAGGTGTTAGATCTGACCTGTGCCCCAGCTTGGAAGGAGATTCATACCTGTCAAAAAGTTTCTGGGCCACCAAATTGGTAGACATTCCTGGTATCAACAGTGAATGGAGATGAGGGCATGAAGTGGTGGGGAGTGAGTATAAATGAGACAAAGGGAACCTGGGGCAGCCTGCATTCTCACTACTTGGCAATGACATAGGAATAATTCAGAAATAATTCAGAAACAGAAAGTCAAATTCTGCATGTTCTCACTTATAAGTGGGAGCTAAATCATGAGTACACACAGATATACAGAGTGGAATAAGAGACATTGGAGGCTCAGAAGGACAGGAGGATGGAAGGTTGTGGGATGAGAAATTTTCACCTCTATTCAGGACTAAAGAACGTAAAAACATACAAGCAAAAACTTTAATTTAACTCTCAATTCAATGAGGTCTTTTTTCATCAATTTTCAGGTTCCTAGTTTTATGTTTATACATAAAGAGCATAAATTGGTAAGAATTTAAATTTCTGAAGGTCTTCATTGTTTTAGAACACTCCTTATGTTCACGATTCAATATGATTCCTCTCAATAATTTGTTTTAAGATAAATCAAGTAGATGGAATTGTTCCCATATTACAGATAAGGAAGTAGATACTCAAAGAAATTTGAGTGGACAAACCACTAGTTAAGGTTCACAGCTGGTTAAAGGAAGAGAGCAAGTGAAAGGAAAAAGATCCTCAAGGATAAATTAGAATGCAACCTCCTTTTCACCCCAAGTGTTACTATTTACTGCTTGATCAAAACTATTCAATTAAGAGTTTCCAGACATTAACTAGAGAATTGATAACACATGAAACCCACCTGCTTGTTTGTTGCACTGGAAAACAGCACTCAAAGACCAGTCATTTTGACCCTGCTGGCTTAGGACTTTAAAGGCAAATATTTGGTAAATGGTAGGTGTGGGATCCACACATCTGATGGAAACACCCTGAGAAGAGGAGAATTCTGTAGATAGGAAGCAATTTTTAGTACATGATGGATAATCATCACACTCACATACATTTGAGTATTTGCATACATTATTTGGTAATTAGCATATTTCATTGCTTTCTGACATTAGAAATTAGCTTGCTTATTTGCTCTGCTTTTCCATGTGGTACCACTACCAAATGTGTTGCTGGAGTCCACTAGTTCTTGCAGAGCTATACCTGGGATCTGGGTCTCCCTTAACTCTTAAAGCACTTATTATATAGAGGTATTTCAGGATTTCAGAATCATTTCTGACCTGTGAAATCCTGACGGAGGAGGCACATTCTATTTTGCTAATATCTGGAGAGATTATAAATCATGGTGATTATAGTGCATGGTGATGGTTAGAAAATAGAGTTTACAGTTAATGACTATAACATGTTGGTGTTACACAGTCCTAAATATCATCATGATGTGATGTGGAAACAAATCACCATCATGTATATTTTTTCTGGTATATTTAAACAGTGCTCTAGCCTAAAACATTGACAGTCCACAAAATATGGTGGCATTGCCATATGGGTTAGGGTCAGTCACAAAAATCTCCATGAGAGTGATGCATCTTACATAACTGTGATAGAAAGAAAATGTAGAGATTGAGATGTTGAGAGATTTCCAGGGGAAGTTGCCTGATTGGACTTTAAGAAATCTTATAGCCTGATTATTAGTTTAAAAGCAGAAGATTATCAAGGTCCCTCAGCTTTGCAGATTCAGAATCTTGAACGTGTGGTGCAGCACAGATGAGTTGGGTTGATTTAGGGAGACTAATTCATACTGAATAATCTCTTAAGAGACCAGAGTATGCATACCAAAATGAAAACAACTGGTTAAATTTTTGGATAAATTAAGACTTCATCTCATGTCCTTGTTAGAAAATAATAATTAGAGGTTAGCTTGATGAGTAGAGATTTATAATAAAAATTAGTTGTAAGATTAGAAAAATTCAATGCTATACTTTTTTTCCTGTGGTGTACTTTCTTTGAGAACCAAAATATTAGTTAATTAATTTAAAACTCTTTCTTTTGATCAGAGTTTACATGGGTATTTTTACAACACTGCTAAATTTTCTCCCCAAATTTGGTACTTAATATCTGCTCAACCACTTTAGTTTGATTTAGCATCAAGTCTTGATCTGGACTGGGAATTTTTCTTTCCATTTAAGGTCATTGTATATCACTGTTATAATTTATCTTTGGTTGATTTTATAGTGTATCTCTGAGAAGTTATAGTACTTTTCTCTTAAAATATTTTAGGCACATTACATTTCCATGCAAAGCCCAGAAATCTTTAGGAAGAGTTGGACCCCACAAAAGCAGTTGGAAAAGTTGAAAGCATTTCCATAGTTCTTTAATATGCCTAATACTGAGACTACTTATAGGTAATGAAGAACAATGTGGGTGAAGAGCTTAAGAAGACTAACTTGACCTGAGCAAATAAAAACAGTCAAGAGTTCTGAAGGTCAACTGGATGGATGCTGGACAAAGCAGGATCAGGGGTAGGAAGTTGCTGAGATTCTGAAATGAAATATCCAGGTATTCGTCTTCTGGATACCTTGGTATCCATCTCAACAACTCCCTAAGAGTATTCTTGACTCAGATCATACATTTACTGACCCAAACCTGAAATCAGCTTTCTTCAGTAATCCCTGGTTCCCAAAAGGGAAAAATGACATCAAGGTACCATAATCATAGTGCTGGGGTCATATCTCATATGTTTTAATAGAAACTTCTTGTCATTGTTTTCTAAATAATCTGTTATTAAACTGTAATTTCTTCTTTGACCCAAGAGGTATATTTTAAAATTTTTCACGTAGTTAAATGGTTTTTTTTTCAAGTATCCATTTTCTTTTTATGTTACTGTTTTTATGTTACTGTTTTCATCGCTGCACATTTTTCATTTTGAAAATATTTTATCAGCTCTTGAAGTGAATGTATTATATCTGTTGTAGTATGTTTAAGTTTGTTATATATCAGTTAAACAAATTTGCACCTATATTATTTAAATCCTGATTCTTTGCAATTTATCTACCTGGAAACCTATGTGTTAATTAACACCCTAAAATAAAAGGAGCTTAAACAAAAAAAAAAATACTAACGTAAAATTCAATATGGAATGCAGAACTATTGTACCCCCTTACATAGGGAAAAATGAGGCACTCTTGGTTCAGTGATGGGAAGTACACTGATTGAGTGCCAGTTTGTTTTTAGCCCTCTTCTGGGTCCTGGGGACACAGAAATGAATGACAAAGGGAAGTTTCCTGCTGTATAATCTAGAGGGGAAGACAGACATCAAACAATCATTTAAATATTCATTAAATAATCACAAGCGGCAAAGTGTTATAAAATAGAAGTTAAGGGTTCCATGGGAGGGTACCACAGTGGAATCAAACAGAATCTGTGAGGGGTTGGGTTCAGAAGCAATTTTCTGGAATAATAGAATGATAGATTCATTTGCTTATAATTATGAATCTGCAATTGTCAGCAGGGGATTAAAATGCCTAAAAAGCAAAGTTAGATACTAGTTTCTCATTGTGCGCAAAGAAGATGGGATTCTTCCTTTTGAAAAGAAAATTTTTAAGATCTGTAGCATAAGCTATTGTCCTTGGGCAAATGTTTCTGAGACTCAGTAAATGATCAGAGGTGTCTGAGTGATAACTGGTCTCCCTGGCATTCCAAACTATACCTAACTTGCATGTGTTTCCTCAATGATTCTGTGCATGTCACAAATTTCAAATGGCTGTTTCGAAGCTTCTCTACTTTTATATGTGTAGGTGTGCATCTCAGACAGGAATATGAAGGACTGAGTACCAATAAACTGTACCTGGAGACTGAGTAAAACTGAGGGGGCAGCACACAACAGGTGGGACCCATGTCCTTGGTCCTTATTCATTCATTCTGCAAGTTGTCATCTATGTCAAAATGTGCAGTAAACATCAGGGTGGGATTCTAGAGAGAGTGGTGTTAACAAACCATTTTCTTTCTCTTCTTCTAGGATTTGAAATGTCTCTGGAGCCTTGAGATGCAATAGAGGATTTTAATGTACATTCAGGTATATGATTCTTTCTATTATCATTCTGATTATTATTATCATTATTCACATCCTATTAGCTTTTCACCTTGAGCTAATGTGACATTTCTGTACTATGGAAAATCAATGAGGCAAAAATTTCTCATGCTACCACAAACAATTACTGTTGATTTAAGTACAAAGACTAAATACCACATGGACAATATGGATAAAGAGATTAAAATGCACACACATACATACCATCCATTATTGAGAATCTTTTAAGTGGTTTTCAGAATTAGTGTTTTCTGCTGGGAAGAAAAGATTCCCCTATTGAATGACCATAACCTGAACTGAAAGTTGCTTTCAGCATAATTAGCTATGTCCTCACTTCCGATAATGATACCAAACTTTGGATTTAATTAGACTCTAATTGCTGTTTTAAATTGTCTCCTGCTTCAGACTTTGCTTTCTCTGCCACCTCATTCTATTTTTTTTTCCATTTTCTATTTTCATCCTGGTATTGAGATCACAATACCTAACAAGTTAGTCAGAAAACTTTTAACAAACAGGGTGGACCTATCAAGGAAATGTGGCACTTTCCAAGAAACTTCTTTTAACATTGATTTGGTGTGACAGAGAATGGCTCTTTTTCGAGCACATTTTCAGCTTCCCCTGGGAAATGGTGAGCCCATGATTCCTTGCAGTTAGGTGTGCCATGTGACTGAGTTGTGGCCAATGGAAGGTGGATAGAAGCAATCCTGCCCCATAAAACCTTTTACAAGATCCTCCATTCTATCCAGGCAACCTTTAAGGTCATGCGCAGTTGCCAAGCCTTTGTTAACCTGAATTTCTAACCCCCAGTCCTACCTATTAGTTTTTCATTATGTGAGTGAGAAACAGGTTTTCAATGGGTTAAGCTACAGAGATTTGTGTCCATCTATTATAGCAGCTAGCATTACTTTCTCTAAAACCTTCGGCAGTGTCTTTTATGGCCACTGGGTTATGTTTTGGTATACTGCTGTTTCAGTCAGTGTTTTCCAGAAAAACAGACTGGTAGAAATACACACATACACACATATACATACACATATATGTGTACATATACACACACACACAAAATTGGCAATGCAGTTGTGGAGTCTGGCAGGACCAAAACCAACCGGGCAGTCTCACAGGCTAGAAACTCTAAGGCAGAAGCTGATGGTGCAGTCTTGAGGCAGAATTTCTTCTTCCTCAGGGAAACTTCAGTTTTGCTCTAAAGGCCTTTCACCTGATTGGATGAGGCCCTCCCACATAATTGATGTAATCGTCTTTACCTAAAGTCATCTGATGGCAGATGTTAACTGCATCTACAAAAATACTTTCACAGGAACACTTAGGTTAGTGTTTGATTAAATAACTAGGAGTATAGTGTTGCCAAGATGACACATTGAGATAATCATCATGCCCTCATTACTTAAACTCAGAAATTTAAACTTTTAGGAATTATATAAAGAGCTTCTTATTAATGTAATAAAAATGTCTAAACAGAAAGATTTACATCATTTTTCTATTAGAGAAATCTTGTACCTGTATATACCAGGAGTCGCTAAATAAAATCTACAGTGGGCAACCAGACACTGTAAATGTGTGACTAAAGCTGAGCCGAGGAAAAGGAATAGTGAGGCTTTTGAGTAGGTAGTCAAATTCAAAAGTTTTACATTGTGAAGGGAAAAAACAAAACCGTGGTGTGCCTACCTCTACTTTGTAACCTCTATATAGTACTATTTTTATTTTTTACCCTACAAATATTGCCATTATTGGAATCTAATCATTCTACTGTGATGCGTGACTCAGGAGATCTGGGACAGCCTTTGACCTGGAATCTTGGAAAATATGGAGCAATAGGAGATAGGCCTAGTCTATTCCCTGCACAAAAGTTGCAATCAGGGTAGGGATAAAATGCTGTGTGATGGCGGTGAGAACATGCATGTGATTTCCACAGTCTCAGTCTTATGAATCATAAAAGGCAATGATTTCAAATCAAGTATACCAACCAACAAACACTGTTTGACTAGACAGTCGTGGAATTAGAATGAGATACCACTGCCCTCAAGTACTGCCTAGTCCCTCATTTGCTTTGTGATCTTTAACAGATTACTAAACAGTTTGGATTTCATTTTCTTTGCCTATCAATTAAGGAGATTGAATCCCAGGATCTCTGAAGTGTGCTGTAGCCCTAACATTTGTTGATTCTGTGGTATGTCTTCTCTGAGTAGAGAGATGCATGTTCCTGTTCACTTCTTGGTTGTAGCAAAGTATTTAAAAGCCCTTTAGAACTCAACCATTCTTTAAAATGACATATCAGGATTAGTAATGACATCTGCTAATATCTACTGTGTGCATTTAAGTGCCCAGCACTTCATGTATGATATCATATAATCATCGAAATATCCCAATAAGGTGCAGAAAACTGACGCTAAGATGCAACAGGTTACATTAATTGTTGAGCACACAACTAAAATATGGCAGTGCAAGTGTTCAGAACCAGGTGTCATGACTTTGGGACCCTTGTGCTATCCCAGTAGCCCTTGTCAGCCTTTACCCCAGGACATGTATGTGGCATTGATGCCTGCTTTTTTATTTACCCATCATAGCTCCCTCTTCAATAAACAGTGTCCACACCTGTCTCCACTTGTCTCCTTATTTCCCTCCCCTGTGCCCCTGCACATGTCTCATCTGCCTTTGCCATCCATTAATAATGACAGCTGGGATGCTTCCTGCTTGCAAATAGCTTTTCATTCTGACTAATTCCCTGTGGGCTAATATGAAGTTTTGTAGTTTGTCAAAGCAGCAAAGGGGTGGCTCATGGGTGGACGCCAGGTACAGGCCAGCGTCCATTCTCCCTTTTTCCTGAGACCTGTTTGTTGCTGGTTAGGCAATTTAGAGGAAAAGAGAATATTTGAAATGATACACATGGAACACAGGAAAATAGAAAAGCAGAGAGATTGCTTCTGAAAGGTGGTAAAATTGCCTGGGTCAATGTCCCCTATGGAAAAGCTAATGGCATCTTCCCTGAGAAAGGCTGTTCTCTTCCTTGCAATAAAAAGAGCTCTTTCAGGACCATAAACAGCCCTCTTCTGCCCACCAGGGTTACCCCTCCCTGTCCTCTCTCATTTACTGTCAGATGCCTGCTTTACTAGGGCTTCTGTATCTGTGGTGCTACACTTGGAGAGAGATGGCTTCATCCATTTCTTTTTATCAAATGTTTTCACTAATGCACTCTCTTCAGGCTGGTTTCTTATTACTGCTAAAATCTCTATCCCAGAATTCCAGTTCTTGCCACATGGCAAACTATAATCTGAGAGACAGACTGTGATTCCAGGGATAAAGGGTTACAAATGAAACTCAAATATCCAGATTTCACAATTTGCATAGTAATTCCTTCCTTTGTTTTTTCTTTCTGCTCACAATAGTCTAAACTTGTACCCAGTTTGACTGCAAGGTGTTAGATATCTTTACCAAGTTTCCTCATTCAAATGCTTCTGAAAATTCTGGAGAGTGCCTGTAGATGACAAAAATCTGTCTTGATTTCCATTATTCACCTCAGTCACACTGGGGTTTGGGTGTGACTGTTCACACAGTCTGGAATGTAGGCTTCTCTCATCTTGGCATGTGAACAAATTTTTTGTTGCTTCTGTAACAAATTACCGTGGGCACATTTATTATCTTACAGTTCTGTAAGTCAAAAGTCAAGTGCAGATCTTAACCGCACTAAAATGTGTGCAGTAGAGCTGCATTCCTTTCTGGAGGCTTGAGAGGAGAGTCCGTGTACTGCTCACTGGGGTTGTTGGCAGAATTCAGTTCTTTGCTACTGTAGGGCAAAGAAGGTGCCTATGTTCTTGCTGGCTGTTAACCTAGGGTTGTTCCCAGCTTCTAGAGGCCTCCTTCCTGCATCTTCAAAGCCAACAACGGTGGATCTAGAACTTCTCAAATCACTTCTGTCTGACCTACTCTTCTACCTTCTTCTTCCCCTTTTTAAAGACTCCAGGATTAGATTGGGTCCACTTGGTTCATCTAGGATCATATCCTCATCTCCTTAACTTAATCACATTTACGAATTCCCTTTTGGCACATAAAAGTAACACATTCACAGGTTATGGAGATGAGAATATGCACGTCTCTGTTCGGGCTGTTATTATGTCATCCACAGCATGGCAAGCCTCTTAATGTTATTAAAACTTCAGCCCAAGTGCTGGCTTCTCAGAGGGGCCTTCCTTGATCATAGAACACATTGTTTTCACAGTAATAATAATGGCTTGCATTTATTTTATTTATTTATTATTTCTACTTGCTTGGTGTTCCTATTTCCAATTACAGTGAAAACTTGAGACGAGGCCTTGCTCTCTGCTACATTCCAAACACCTGAGTAGTCACTGGCAAAAGAGCTACTCAATAAATGTTTATCTAAGGGATAAAAGCTGCAATGAATGGAAACGCTCTTAAACCAATCTGGTGTAGAGGATTTCAGTTTGAGCCTTCATACTCTCCCTCAAAATTCCCCCTTTCCATGATAGTTGACAAAATGTCAACTGTCTTCATCAAAACAACTCCCCCTACCCAAAGAACGTGTCCTTGGCTAGGATATTAGACCACTGTATGACAAGTCCGGGGCACTTCCAAAGTTCTGGGTTATTCAGCCTGGGGAAATAACACAGAGAAGACTTCATTGGAACGTACAGATTTGGCTTCAATCTTCCCTTCCAAGTTCTTTGTAGACATGAGGGGAGGATGGGCCTCTGGGCACTTTGTGCCATCAGCGAGTCTCTGTGCCCAGTCTTCTGTGGGTAACAACAGCTAGCTCATATATGCCTTCCAAGAATTTACATGTTTTGGGGAAAACGAAAAGAGGCATTTTATTTCTTTCCTAAAAAAGAAATGCATTATGCTGTTTAGTTTAGCTGTTCATTATCTCAGACTTCTCCACTTTACTTTTTGCTTTGCTTTACCATTGCATTAACAAATAAAATTTTTCCTTTTCCTAGAACCAAAAAGAAGTGTCCCATAGGTGAAATCAAGACTTTGTAAACAAGTAGAAAAAAATACATCTAGCTATAACATCGAAATTCACTCCCAAACACACACACACACACACTTCTAGCCAGAATTTAAAAATCTCTGGCTGAGATTCAGCCAGGTCATATCTTTACAGTAACATTTATGGAGTACTAGACAAGAAGTATAGCCTGTGCTGGGTACTTTCTCTATATTATACCATTTAATCTTTTCTTTAGCTTACCAGGTAGGCATTGTTATCCCTATATTATATATGAGTATATTGTCTTGGAGACATAAACCGACATATCAGAGGAGAACTTTAGATGCCAAAATTTGGTAATACTATGCCAAAATCAGTGTTTTTTCCAGAGTTTTCCATTGCTCTAAATTTATCATCTTTTCTGCTTTCTTTTATGTCACTGTATGATCTACGTCTACTCATAACACTTCTGATACAAAACATGTGGGTTATTGTTCCCCACACCAACAAATTCTCCGAATTTCCAGATACCAACTGAGTATCCTGCAATTCAACTCAATTCTGATAGCAACTAACTAGAATTAGCACAGGAAACCAAGTTTCAGGGCTCAGTCCACAAGACTGCCCCCACTTCAGATGCCAATCGCAAGTATTAGGCATCCAGGCTACCCACACCATTGTCTAACTAATCTACAAAGTTGGGGGTTCCTATGACCCCCTCCTAAAGTTTGATAATTTGCTACAATGTCTCACAGAACTCAGGGAAACAGTTTACTTACTAGTACTAATTTGTTATAAAGGATATTATAAAGGATACAAATGAATAGCCAGATGAAGAGTTACACAGGGCAAGGTCCAGAAGGGTCGTGAGCATAGAAGCTTCTTTCTTCAGCACAGGGGCTGGTGTGTACCATCCTCCCAGCATGTATTTACCAACGCAGAAACTCTCTGAACCTTATAAGTTACATTTTTTATGGAGGTTCCATTTATACAGGCATGATAGATTAAATCATTGGCCATTGATGATTGAATTCAATCTCCAGCTCCTTTCCCCTCCCTAGAGGTCATCAGTGGGGCTGAAGTTCCAACTCTCTAATCACATGGTTTGTTACTCTGGCAATCAGTCCCTATCCAGACACTAGGGGACCACCAAGAGTCATCTCATTAGCATAAATTCAGGTATTGTCAAGTGGGGGTTATTGTAAATAATATAAGATGTTCCTATCACTCAGAAAATTACAGAGGTTTTAGGAGCTTTATGCCAAGAACCAGGATAAAGACCAAATATATATTTGTTATATCATCATACCACAGACCCCTGTTATCTTCTTCATACCTATACACATTATTACCCTTATGCTGCTCAGGAAAGCACCTTTTCCTAGATCTACCCTTCTAAAGGGATATAGATGGTCTCTGGCTTAAGATGGTTTAACTTAACCATTTTTGACTTTGCAATGGTGCAAAAGCAATATGCATTCAATCGAAACCATACTTCAGGTACTCATGTAACCATTCTGTTTTTCACTTTCAGTACAGTATTCAATAAATTACATATGATACTCAATAGTTTATTATAAAATAGGTTTTGTGTTAGGTGATTTTGCCCAACTAGAGGCCCAACTGTAAGTGTTGTTAGCATGTTTAAGGTAGGCCAAGCTAAGCTATGATGCTCAGTAGGTTAGGTGCATTGAGTCTACTTTGAACTTATGATATTTTCAACTCACAGTGAGTTTATTGGGTTGTGACCCCATTGTAAATCGAGGAGCATCTGTACTCGATTTCTTTTCCTTGTCTCAAAAGACTGTTTCCTTCAAAAGCTTGATCTCACTAAAGAATCTCTGGGACAAATGCCAATTACAAAGCACAGTAGCATAGTGGGACACTATAGAACTTGAATTTGAGTCCTGACTCTCTAAATTTTCGATAGTAAGGTTTTGGGCTAGGTATGTTGCAGTAAGGCCCTTATTTCATTCTTTAACATTTACCAAACCTCGCTATGAGCTCTGGACTGTGTCTAAAATACTGTTTCATTCACTGTTTCATCATATTTCACTAACATCCTTTGACCCTCTGTTTCTTTATCTTTAGAATAAGATTGAGAATTATAGTACTTTCCTCATTGGTGATTGGTAGATGTTGGCATCAGTGTGATAGATCATGAATATGAAAAAAATTTCTAAACTAAAACCCTGTATAAGAGATTGCAAAATCCAAAGTTAAGTGATAAAAATAATATTAACCTAGTTTATGTAACAAGGACATTTACATCTTGCATAACCAGAAATCCACCAGGGCAGGCTCCAGGTGTGAAATAGAACAGAGATTTTAGAATGTCATCAAAGAGCAAGATTCTTATTTTCTTTCCAATCTTCTATACTTAGTATTGGCTTGTTCTAAGGCTAGTTTCCTTTAAGATGTTAAAATAATTTGCAGAAGAAGTTGTGACCAAAGGTTTCTTCTTTTTGTATGTCCAGCCAGAGAGACAGACAAAGAAACCTCTTTGCCAGGAATTGTACGTACACAATTTTCTTTAGTTTGATTAGCCCAACTTATGTCTCAAAAGCGTTACTGGATGAAAAAGAGTTACTATAAGAATACCATTTACTGATGAACTTGGAATATCTAGAGTTGGGTCACTTCATCTGAGTCTCATAGAGAAAGGAGCCATTTGCACAAAATTGGAACTCTATTTGGAAGAACACAAACAAATTCTGGGTGGTCAGCAAACAAGTTCACTCTGCCTCCTTTTCCATACTTTCTCTGTGTTTCTTCCTCAAAAGGCAGATAGTTGGTCATGTGAGTGAGTAGAGTCTAGGATAATTATTGCTCCCTTTTAGTAATGAGTTTCTTTACTTTTTCACAGATAGGAAGTCAGGTAGTTGCAACTTTTATTTGTTTGTTTTAATTTCTGCCTCAACCCGGTGTTAGATTTTCTATAAAGATGGCCATAAAATTTCTTCCTGCCATTGCTCTTTGAATGCTTGTTCCTTACAATGTGTCTTTGCTGCTCCTTACATTAAGGAGTTGACTTTATTTCTCAATCCTGTGATGCTGGCTTTGCCTTAGGTGTTGCTTAAACCAATAAACTACAGTAGAAGGGATGCTGTGAAGCTTTTGAGCCTAACTCTCAAAAGACATTACAGCTTCTGTTCTTGCTTGACATACTGCATCTATCATTTAAAAAAGCCTGGGCCAGCCTTTGCGAGGATGACACACCACATGGAATGAGAGGTCAAGTCAACAATTGGCATGAACAAATATATAACTGTTATCTCAAGTCACTATGTTTGTATTGGTTTGTTATAGAAGCTGTGGGTCTGGTTATCCAAGAGAGGCTAATAATATGTATACTTATATTAAAGTTTAAAGTATATTATACTTAATATGTTTACTTATATTTTTAAAAACGAATAAATAATAATATTCTTTAAAAAATTTTAAGGAGTAGAAAGGGAATAGAGCAGAGGGGATGAAGATAGCATGTAGACCACCTTATTTGTTGATTTGATTGTGGAATCATGTAGATATTATACATGATTGTATTTTAGAAGCAATTCTAAACATCAAATCCAAAAAAAAAATTACAAATTTCTATCCAAGGTGACAAAATGCAATGGGTTAACTGTACATCACTGCAGGAAAAAGTAATTGCAATAAAACAAAGAAAATAAATTTAAAATACACCTTGGACTTGATATCTTGGGAAAAATAATTATTTCCTTCTACCATTTGGCTATAATCTATCCTTTCAATCTTCATATTTTTAAGTCACTTTACAAATAATTTACGGAAGTGAGAATGACAGAATAATAAAAAATAACATTATTAGAAATTTTAGTAAGGCTTTAGATGTAGCAAACCACTTTGTATTAAGTAAATTTTGGCATACAAATATTTTGAAAAATATGAGAATGCTGTCATATGGCCTTTAAACAAGAAGGGATGGTCCAGATCCTTGTCACAAAATATTATTAATACATGAAGAACTGTCAAGTATCATTGTCCTTTCCTATCTAAAAGTACAGTGTTTACACAGGAATTCTTGAGTCTGAGAAATTTGTCTAGAATGTTGTCATCAAAGGCTCAGTCTGAAATTCCACATATGCAATCAATTTTACTATCATAACTCTACAGTACAGCTGTTTCTTTGCATTCATCTAATAATTGAGAAGCATTTTCCTTTATCAGTTTTCTTTTCTTTGTCGTTATAGGAAAAATAGAAAATTCGGTATTCTCAATTGTGTTTATTGAAAGCTAAAAGCAGACTATGAAAATGAGTTCTCTAGTCTTCTTTTAAAATCTCTTGAAAGGTGATGCAATACCTTGGGCAATCAGTAATAAAGCTGAAGGATGATGTAATGATTTATTAATTCTTGTGTCATTTTTCTAGTCATATCCATCATATTTTTTTAATTTTTGTTGAAAAATTGAGAATAATTGATCAATATGAGTAATGATAAAATATTACTAGGATGATGAATAGAAAAGTGTTTTAAGACATAGAAAAAATAACATCACTAGGATAGATCAGTAGGATCTAACATTAAAAATAAGATCAATGGCATCTAACAATGTATCTTGGATTTATAAAAGAATCTAATGGCTCTCTGTCATAACTGCAAAATAAAATGAGTTTTTTTCTTTTTTTAAAACTACATTTCCTTTCTCTTTTCTCCCTAGTAGATTATTTCAAGATCCTGCTGATTGAATGAATTCCTGGGTGAACAATAAGCGCCTGAGTCTTTATTCCTCCATTTAATACCTATATTCCCCTTTGTTTGCAATTAACTATATTTTACAAAGACAAGATTTGACAAAGAAATAGGATGAGGATTTTATTGGATTTGAATGTCTAACAAAGGATTTTTTCTTAGCCTGTGCATTTACCTTCAAATCAGAATGACTTCATGGGAAGCAATTCAAAATCCTAATATTAAATATTCTATCTAAAATACTCCCATCATTTGCCTTTAAAAAATGTAACCTTCAACCGTATTAGGAAGGTGGATTAGGAACTCAGAGTTCCCCTTCTTTTTAGTCAAGTGCTAAAGTAATACAGCCAGGCATTTAGCCATGGCAGGCTCAGTTATGTGGGGCTAATTAGGAAAAGCAATTATTTATTTTTCTTCATTAAAAAACACATATATATGTGAATAGCCTCTGTGAAGACTGGAGAGTTTGAAGGACTTCTTTTATTTGAATGAGAAGAGGTAGAGTTTAATTTCTTAGAGCAGCTATTCTAGATTGGTTTTGTGTTTAATGGAATGAGCTGATTGAGTGCAAGTGGAGAACTGAATATTTCTAGCCTAGGACTCATTATGGACATATTGGTGTAGAAACCTTGGTAAATTAGATATGAAGCTAAAAGCAAACTTCAAATGAATTCTAATTCCATTCAACATAGAAAGAACACTCATGTTGGGCCAGGCACTGATGCAGAAAGAAATATGAAACAAATCCCTCTTTATTTAAGAGATAACTTCTCAATGAGGAAAAAAAAAACATTTATAAAAATAAAATTGACAGGATGTGGCAACTGTTAATGTGCATGCCAAATTCTATGGCGTTTCATATACTGAATGAATCAGCTTAAACTAGGTAAATAGAGCGTAGCTTTGGAGATAAAGCGGCAGGTTGGTAATGAACATTTGTATTCATTTTTATTGTGATTAACTACTATGGTTTGATATATTCCCAAGCACTCCAATGCCCTGTTCTCAATACATCTTTGTTGAAGCAATGGAAAAAATCATGTGCTGTATACAGGAATTTTTCATACTAGATTGTATGTTCTATGAAGTCAAGAACCTTGTACAGAAATTGCAAAACATGGAAATTCCAACCCAGGATACACACACTTTTGCAGTATTATTTGCTGCTCCTTCTAACAAAAGAAGGAGTCTGTTTCTTCAGCTGCTTGATTCTAGGGTGGCCTTCTGACTTCCTTTGCCTAATGGAATGCAGTGATTGCAACACTTGAAGAGTTCTGAGCTTAGGACTCAAGGGGCCTTGTAGCTTCTGCTCACACTGTCTTGTAACTGGAAGCAGACACCCAGGCTAGCTTCCTTAAGCATGAGTGACCACATGGAGACAGAGCCTCACATGAGTGAGGCCATCTCAAACTGGTTAGCCCCAGTCTAGCTTCCAGCTGATCACCACCACATAAGTAATTTCAGGCAAGATCAGCTGAAAAACTACCCAGGTATATCAAGCCCAAATTGCTGACCCACAATAAAGAAAATGGTTATTTTAAGCTGTGAACTTTTGGGGGTGGTTTGTTACGTAGCATTATGTAACTGATATAACTTGTCTTTATTGTTGACTGCTGTTTTTCTAGAGCCAAGTTAGTTGCCTAACACATGATTAGTCCTTGTGAATTTTTTGTTTATAGACTGCAGATTTTTCTTCTTATAAAAATCATATAAGGTAAACATTATCATTCCCATTTTGTAGTTGAAGAAGTTTAGAGATATAAATTAAATGGCCTATATTAGAATGCCAACAGGAAACAGATGACACACACAAATTAGCTTAAATTGAGAAGAATTTAGTGTAAGAGCAGTTTACACAATCATGAATTAGAAGTCAAATTATCTAGGACTTGTTCCATGAAATATTATTGTCACTACCCTGAGGCCTGAAGGGCAGAGAAAAAAACAGCAGTTACCAGACCCAGAGGGAAAGAGTCAGAGAAAGAGAGGCAGGCAGCTGACAGGGATTAATAACGTTAATGGAGTGATCCCTACAGGAAGAAAGAAGATGCTGAAATAAATCTCATAATCTCACTCTCCTCCTGTCCTCTAATTTCTTGCTGATCCTTCTTATTGGACAAATATAAACAGAAGCAGAAGTCTGAAGAACCTGTTGAGAAATCCACGTGGGCAGCCTCCTAGGGGCAGAGTGAGGTCAAAAAGCATGGAGAGTGCGCCTGGAGTGGAAAATTGCAAATGTCCATTTAGCACCGTGCCTCAAAATCATTATCTAAGGGGAATCTGGGTCTGGTGACTTCAAAGACTCCAGGAAGCATGCGTTTTGCCATTTGAGTTTAGAAAGATTCTTAGAATATGAGAATTGATCTCTAACACCTCTTTTGGAAATGTTTCACAAGAATAATTGACTACATAAAACCTGTCCACATAGTACAGAGGTAATACCTTGCTTATTAGTAACTTAATTAGTCCCAGAGAGGTACAGAAGGATGGACGATACTCCTTAAGGTGAGAAAAACCATCCTATTCATCCACACATTTTTTTATGGTATTGGCATGCCTGATGTTCCTCAAGAAGACTGTTCTTTATGACTGGGGAATATTTTCCTTGATAATTTGGTCCTATTTTGAGTAAGGCAAATACTGTTCGTTTCATTCTTGTGATTGAAGATGGAAGGATAGTTGCTGCAAGATTGCAGACAGAAGCAAGGATAGAGAGACAATTCTGATACTGTTTACTTCCTTTGTGGTTGTCAATTTTATTTCATAAAAAGAAAATGAGTGCAGAGTGGGTTTCAACCAAGAAAATAACTTGGTTGTGCAAGCACACAGAATTTCCAAATTTCTGGTAGGCAATGTGGGCAATGTGGTACTGTGAAAAAGAGTGCTTGATTGAGGATCTAGTCCTAGGCTCTCTGCTGAGAGGTATGTCACTGTGATATAATTATTTAACCTTCCAATGATTCCATTTTCTCATATCTCAAAATACCAAAATTATGCCAGACCTACTGATCTCAGATGCTAGGGTACTCTAACAGCCACAAATAACACTTTTATCTATAATACGTTGAACAAATAGAGAACTCTTTTTTTGTTGTTGTTTATAAAGCATTTTTCTTCTCAAGAAATGCAAATATTTTGCAACCTACCTGGAATAATCAAACAAACATGTGGCTTTGTTTCTTTGAACAAATCCAGTTACCCTTAATAACCTCCCCTCTGAACTCTGTCTTTGAAAGCTGTGCTGGTGTGAGGAAAGGTGGCAAGTTGGGCACAAAGAGCCTTCACCTTGTGTGGCATTCCTTTGTGCTTGCTGTCCTGGAAAGCAAAGGGATTAGCCATGGGTAGCCCTCAGGGATCCAACCCAGAGCAAGTGATGTTTGATTTATGGAGTTCCTCTGCGTGAATAATCAGAGGGAGCAAGAGGAGCCTGGCCTGGGTTACAAGATTTATGAAATGCAAAATTCACCAGTGGCCTCTGTCTCTTCCTTCCTTTTTGATGATGGGTTAAGAGCTCAGGTAAGGAGAAATAGAGAAAGAAGAGAGCAGTAGGCAAGTTAGGCAGTGATTTATCATGCTTCTGGCCTGAATACAGATGAATATTTGTACACAACTCAATGTTTGCAGTGAGGAGAGAAACCATATGGGAGTAGGTAGAAGTGTGAAAGTAGGACGGACCAAGGTGGTAGAGACTACACCATGGGGATGCCTCCAAGGGGCACTTTGTAGGGAAGAAAGTGACTTTGTTTCCCTTGTCTACTCTGTCTTAGTTCTTCTTATACAATTAAGATAAATGGATAGAAGCAGAATTGCCCCCAATCCCATTATAAAGGGTCAAAGTAGAAAGATTATTTTTTTTGTAGTGGTTTGGTGTCAAATTTTGTTTTATTTTATGTTTTTACTTTTATTCTGGTTGAATACCTACCTGAACTTACTACACAAGCCTCAAACAACCCAGTGAAATAAACACTAGCACTTATTTATGTTCTAGGCACACCCTTGGTACCTTCTATTATTTGCTATTTACCTATTTTTTCCCCCTCTTGTGTCTTGTTGCATCCTAATTCCAAATACTTTGGGGTGTGTGTGTGTGTGTGTGTGTTGTTGTTGTCGTTGCTGTTCGCATGTGGTTTCCTGGTGTTTGGAGGCTGGCTTCCACATAGGAACTAGAAATTATCTCACCCTCCCATCTTCAACTTCCTTTGTAGCCTCAGGGTAGATTCCTCAATTTAGCTCTGGTTCTATGGATGCTAATCTCTGATCATGGCTAATTTAATGACCTGGTACAATTCTGATTCCACTTATGCAAGATATAAGACACATTCAACTTCCAAAATTTTGATGAATTATTTCTTTATGGATTTTTAAAATTTATTTACCTTATTTGGAAAAACAATTCAGAGAACATGTCTTAATCAACTTGGGCTGCTATAACAGAATAACATACACTGGCTAGGTGGCTTAAAAAATAGAATTTATTTTTTACATTTCTGGATTCTAGAAGTCTGAAATCAAGGTGCCAGCAGATCCAATGTCTGGTGAGAACTTGCTTCCTGATTTGCCAATGGCCATCTTTTTGTTATTAATATATCTTCACATGGAAGAGAGCAGAGAGATAAGAAGCAAGATCTCCTGAGGGCTGCACTCCCGTGACCTAACTACCTCCCAAAGGCTCCACCTCCTAATAGCATCACATTACAGGTTAGGATTTCAACATATAAATTTTGAAGGGATGCAAACATTCAGCCCATATCATCACATAACTTTCATTTTCCCGAGGAAAGAAATGTAGCTGTGATATACTTGTTTGGGATATTGTTGTAATGTATTTATAAGAAATTGTCCATATGGTTATTTTGCCTTAGATTTCGTAAAACCTCAGCCTTGAAGAGATGCTCGCTGTTTCTTCAGTGAAAGAATTGCAAAAAGATAACAGAAAAGCAACAACAATGGCTACTTGTTCAATCAGCATCTACTGGGTAGGCCAGGCACTTAGTGTGCATGTATATATATGTATATATGTGTTTATGTGTAATTTCTGTAATTTTCCCAAAGAATAACTCTGAAATTTATTTTGAGAAAACATAGCAAACAATTTATGCAATAAGAGGGAGATCAATCCTGTATAGATTGTCTCCACAATCAAAGGCAAAGGCAGGGTTTATAAATATTTCAGCTACGGAATGCACATGATGTGTTTGAGTCTGTGCAATGGTGCCCAGAAGATAATCTAGTCTTTACACCATTTTCTTCATTGTGATTTTTGTTCTCTATTTGGTCAACCGTAGTTACCAGAGGAGTTTAAGAGTTATCAAGAGCACTTAAGTCTCTTTTTGATGCAGTATCATCAACTGAATGTTGGCTCAAGATAATAGCTAAAAAGGCTTTATGCACCATTCCCTATCCATGATGGAGTGATTCTTTTATCTTTAGTGAATTAAAAAAAATGTTGATTATCAATTAAATGCCAAGACTGTGAAAAGATTCATTCAAGAAGAGGCATAAGGGAGAAAATCTTCCTTTGAAGAATGTGTAGGAAAACATGGTCAGGTTAATTGCCAATAATGTCTAATTTCCTAAATGTAGATTTTTGCCTCAGGCACCAACATGGGATATCAGCATTTTTTTTTCTTTCTTCAAAGTAATTGCATCCCTGTTACCCAATAAACAACTTTCACCCAAATTTTATTTCTGAGAACTAATAATAAGTAGAGATAGAGAAGAGAGAGAGAGGAGTGAGGAAGGAAGAAGATAAAAACGGAAGGAAAAAGGAAAGCAGGAAGGAAGGAAAAGGAGGAAAGAAAGAAAGAGGAAAAAGAATAAATAAATTATATATCATCTCCTACATTTACATTCTATCAGTTTTCAAATGAGTCCACATTATCTTAACCATTCACCAAATTGCTACCATGCCACTTTGTTTTAACAGCACCCACTTGCCTTTTTCTGTGGGTCTTCACACAAAAAAGCCATATCTGTATCATGTCCATATGTTTTCATAAATCATCCTGTATGTAAAAGTCCATATGAAATATAACATTTAAAATTTAGTATTGGGAATTTTATTTCTTAGCCCCTGAAATTGGGCAAAATTAGACTTTATAATATAGTTATTTTTCTTATTGGGAAACTCTGAGATACAGTTGATGATGCTATACTGGCTTTCATGTTTGGACTATTTATTTTCCTATTATTTCCAGGATTGTTTTCTTTTTACATTCTTAATTTTTTAAAACACCTTCTATATATTATGAGCTACCTCTGATTTTTTCTGTAAAGATGAGATGGATAGATGATAGGTAGGTAGATAAATGGACAGATAAATAGATAGATAGATACTTGATTATTGTCATCAATATTCAATTCCTGAAAATCAGACATTTTGCATGGAAACTGCCACAAGAAACCAATTCCTCCTTATTTTAAGTGGGAAAAATTATGTCTTACACATCAACCCAAAATCACAACCATTTTCCTAAAATGTAACTAAAGCAAACTATCCATATATAAGCCTCAAATTATATCATTAGGATATAAAATACTGAAAACATCATTTTCTGATCACTAATCAATTCATAGTATTAAAATTTGCTCTTTGTGCAGTAATGTCTTTTCTTCTATCTTGGTTGTTTTTCTCCTTCACGTGATTTTTTTCTCTACTCTTGTCCTTAACAAAATATTAACTTTTGGGGAGAGTCATTGGGCATCGTCAGGTGAAAACAAGTGCTATACCTAAAAGGCCCTGTGGAAATCCATTCAGGACAAGGTCACCCTGGGAGAAAATGGCTCATACTGAGTATGACACTGTGATGCTTCTCATAGCACCAGCAACACTGAGATACACATCTCCTTTGTTGATGATCAGAGTGCTTTTCAAAAGGTTTGCCCATGATTCTGACTTTCAAATAGTTGTATCTGGAATGTAACTCATACCTGTTACTGCACATTGTTTTTTTATTGCGTATTATTTTCTCAAATGTATTTAGAACTGGGAATGTATTAATAGATATAAATTTTTCCTAGATATATTAACTGAAAAATGTTTTGTCTAGAGATAAATACATTCTATAAAGTCAGGCATTAAAAACTAACAAGAATTCTAGAAAAAAAATCAATGGAGGGAATTTTGCACACCATGCCTTTATAATGTGATGCAGTTTTCAGAACTGTGATAAAGACTATTTTAATGGAATGTTCCGTGGTGGGGATAAAGAATGTCAATGAATGTTGGACTTAGTTTTGGGCAACTCAGCTCAAACAAAACAAAAGAGGGGGGAGGGAAGCATCTAATGCCAGAGTAAAAAAGAAAAGTATTTTTAGAATTACCTTATATCATTAGAGTGTGTAGATATCACTGGCCTTTCAATATGTTAGAGACTAACATGCTTAATGTACATTTTTTTATGATTGCCCTCTATAGAAAGTGCTGGTGGTTTTCCATTTACCGTGAATTTTCATTTTAAGTACACATTTGTTTAAATGAGGTAAAATAATCTAAGTGGCAGGATAATGAGACAAAATTATAAATATATTTTGTGAAGAACTGAAATTTGCTAGTGTTAATGTTGTCTCCTGCTAACTCCTGAGTGATTTTGATGAAGCTATTTAATCTTTTTGAGTCTTATTTTCCTATCCATAAAATATGGATAATTATACTCAACTTGGGATATTTTTTAAAGATAAGAGTATTAATTATGTTTTTCCCAAAACCAGGCAATGACACAATGACTTGAGAATTATTATTCAAAATGAAAGTAAGAGAGTGTCGTCCCAACAGAGGATGGGAGGTCGGGACACTTTTGCACATTCTTCTGTTCCCCAGGAATTTTAACTCTCCTTCACTTTGAGTTTGCACAGTCATACAACTCAGCAAGCTCCTTAAGATGCCATTAAAAACTCTCTGGTAAGAGATTCAGAGAGACGCATGCACCAGAGGTAGGGCACAGTCATCTTTCCAGAAATTGTTCATCACAGATGCAAGAGGATGGAGCAGTACATGAGCAGTGCCAGATATCGGCATGTGTACCTCTCCTATCGTCTTGTACCCATACTGATTCCACTCTTTCATTGAAGCTTCAATGTGGTGGCCAAACACAAAGTATAAAAAGGTTTTTAAATATTAATCACTATGATAAAGGATAAACTCCCCCCTCCTTCACCTGGTCCCAAGGCCATAATTTATATCCATCAACTCCCTCCATTATTATCTATTATACATCCCCCTCACCTTTGGCCAGTATTGTCACTAGCCTAATTTGTTTTCCTGGTGGGGTGGCCTAAACCTTCATTTTTGAGCATTTGATCCCCAGTTTAAATAAATTATTCCTCTTGTGTTAGTTGTTCTTAAAGTGACTCCCACAAATCCATAGTGCGAGGTAAGGGAGAGGTGTTGATAGGTAGGTGATATGGGCACAGGTAGGTGATATGGGCATGTGGGCTGTATGCCATTAACTTCCTTTTGCCTCTGGTCTGCTCGGTTCTAATGCCAAATTTACTACTTCAATCATACGATGTTTTGCTCCTGTACTCATCTAACTTTATGAATTGGTGATTCTGACAATACCCAACACATGACATATAGCTGCATTTTCACAGCTATTTTATTTTCCATGGAGTAGCACTTAGTCTTTACTAAGGCCCAGTAGCATTCCAGGAGCAGGTTTTCAAATGTTGAGTAATATTCTGCTGAAAAAAGGCATGGTCTCACTCCAGAACACTGGGGACCTTCACTGTTATTTTCCTATTACACTAGAAAGACATGCCATCCTTATCTACCATGGACACTCTACCATCAATGGATCTCCCACGGACTGAGCTATGTGGGACATGTTGTACTACAGCCTATATCTAATGCAGAATCCTTTTTTGCTTTGGAAAACACTCTGCCTCTGAAATCCAAAATGGTCCACCAAGCACTATGCATCTTCCTTAATGGTAGAAGAATCAAAGTGCAGTAATGTTTGTATTACTTTGGAAAGACTGTTCTAGCATACTTTACACAGTTTTAAACATGTTTTAGTCTATTTGTTGCTTCTATGACAGAATATTACAGCCTGGGTGATTTATAAAGAGTAGAAGTTTATTTGGCTCACAGTTCTGGAGGCTGGGAAGTCTGTGAGGATGGTACCAGCATCTGGCAAGAGTCATCTCATGACAGAAGGGCAGAGGATGCAAGTGAGCTCACAAAACAGAGAGTAAATGGGAGCCAAACTTATCCTTTTGTAAAGAGCCTACTCCCATGATAACTAACCCTCTCCCATGATAATGACATTAATCCCTTCATGAGGGCAGAGCTCTCATGACCTAATCACTTCTGAAAGGTTCCACTTCTCAACACTGTTGCATTGGGAATTTCAGTTTTGAAAACATGAACTTTTGGGGGACACATTCAAACCGTAACAACTCCTAACTACTTCACTAATATGGCAGTCCCTTGAATCTCTCTAAGGTATATAGTCCACTATCTTACATACATGTGTCTTAACAGGGCATCCTAAATATTTGCTATTTGGTATTTTTATTCTGTTTTTTTTTTTTTACTGAGTTCTAATACTATGATGTTTCAGATTAAGTTATCATGAAAGGTGGTTCTGAGACTGACGTTAGCGTCCAGGAGATTTATTAGGGAGTGCTCTTGGAAACACCATAGAAAGGAAATGAAGAAGGCTGATTGAGCAGAAGAAAATGAGCTGAGTGGCAGTTTGATAAGTAATGAAACTCTTGAGCTGGAATAAACCTTATTCTCTAGAATTTTCTCCAAGTGAGGTGAGTCAGTAAGTCCTTTACACTCCAACATTGTTCTGTCCTTGGGGACAGGCCACCCCAGGAAGAGGGCATAAGTCAGGCCAAGGAAGCTCTCTGCAGCAGGGCAGTCCCCAAGGGGACTATGAGTTGAGGGCTACTTATTGGCAGCACTCTCCGGAACTGGAAAAATAAGTCTTTTATTCCTGCAGGGAGATTTGGTCCATTTTTGTAGTATTCATCTCATTAATATAGAGCACCCAGCATGATGTTCCCCAAACTATCAAGGAAATCTGAGTTCCTTTGGACATTACTCTAAGACAGAGCTGGCCAGTTAACGTAGGCATTGTGCAAGTGAGTAAATGTGAAATGCTGAGATTTCCAAGTGAATGAAAGCTGCTTTTGATCCTCTTTCCTTCTGGGGATTGAAAATAACACATTTGTTGGATCCATGACCCCATACCTAGTGCCAGAGTGTATTTTGATCTGTTCTATTAAAGATACTCTATCCAGCAGGGTGGATGTGATTGAAGCTACCATTCAGTTATTTTTAAATGATGGCGGCCTTAATCTGCCATGAATCATATATTTCTTGCAGAGGCCATTCCAATGAAGCAAATGGGGTATGTTGAGGACCTCAATTCCTAATCAAATATTTTAGAGTAGCACTAATCTCTGTAAGTTCACCTGTGGTACATATTGCTTCTGATTTACTCACTTGGCCAGTAGGGTGGTTTCCGAGGCTTTCATTTGGGTCTTCCTACCAATTTATATACCAGAGTACTAGATTGAAAAAACAAGAGAAGTTATATGGGCTCATTGGGCCCACTATGAGACAGACCTGAGGCAGCATTTTATGTGTCATCTGGGATCTGTACATTTTCACTCTAACGGAGAGTTATGCTAGCATTGCAGATCTCCTGGTTGTCACCAGATCAGACCCTGTTTCTCACAACCTTAAAGTGATAAAAATAATCCCTTTACCCCAGTGTACATTTACACTAAAGAATGGCCATGGGGCTTTTCAGGCACCGTTTGGGAGAATATTTACTGTATATACTTGTAGTGTCATTGTAAATTCCTCACTTAGGAAGACCCACCTTTTCTTCAAAAGATGAGCTCTGGGTTTCAAAATGGCAGAGATCTGGAAAGTGAGTGAGAGATCATGATTTGCCGTTGTTGTGACTGACATCAAACTTCTTTTCACCAGCTTGTGATATAAACCCAGCAGTCCATTGTTGTCTGTCCATCTATTTCATCTCTAGGAACAGCTTAGTAGCTATTGTAATACTTCCCTGAGTCTCAATACCATCTCGTTTCCACTCCTGCCTTACTGCCTCTTATAGTAATTATATCCACCTTGCCTCTATTCTCCCTGAGTCCTACCATCCCCGCTGATACTAGTGAACCCAGGTCCACAGAAGCATCTTCTATTATTAATCCTGGTCTACAAAGGACAGTCACCACTGCACTTCTCAATGAAGACCTTACCCCTTCCCTTACTAGTGCATCCTTGTTGTTTTAATAAACGCAGTTATCTCTAGATCCTCCCAGGGAACATCATTAGCTGATAGGTCTTCTGTTTCACATAATAAATCTATTTTAATGGTCTCCTTTCTGATCCCTTCTTAAATTGTATACCAAGGTATTTCTGGCGTGTAAACCTCATTTACTGTAGGTCACTGTCATATTCAAACTATGGGAGCCATCCCATTTAATGTTTGAACTAGCTCCAGGTGTCCTTGCCAGGATGTTGAATCATGGCCACAGCACAGTACTCCCATCCAGCCTCATAATCTACACCTCCTGGCTCAACAGCTTTAATTTCCACTCCCACAAATGTCTCACTAGTCCTTGTTGGTAAATATTATCCAAATCCCCTATTTCTTTGGGTGAATAAGAAATTTTCTACCAAGGCAAGAATTTAAGTGTCTGTTTGTGTTATTCTGAGACCTGATTCTAGGTATTAGTCTAGAGGCAATGAGGGGAAGCATGGATGGACATTGAGGGAGTCATGCATCATTTTGTGAGACATACACCTCACATAAGGCTGTTACATGTTCCTAATCTGGCTTTCACTTTAGCATAGGAGAACTTCTAGTGTGTTGTGTTATTTTTAGCTCTGCTACCTTTATGATTAAATTCTTGACCTGACACTCCAGCTACAGGGAATGGGGGTCTCTTTAAATTCTGACATACATGTCTCCTTGTTTTCACATGGTACTTGGAGTTAGTAGTTGACTGGCTTATGCTTGCCATATCTTTCTTCAGCATTCTAGGATGGTTAACAAAAGTCAGTTTTTTATTCAATGATATATATGTGTGTGTGTACACACACATACTATATATATACACCCACATATACATACATATATAAAATATAATTATTTCCCCAATATCGTTCAAGAACTAGTGTTATTACATAAACCAATGCATCTCTTTGTACCTGTACCTAATCCTTAAATAACCAAAAATGGGAGTTTTAGTAATTATGATATCACAGCTTTCCAGATATCAGCACCCCACTTACCACCACAAATGGGGTCCATCAATCAGTGAGTGATTCAATCACAGTATTCCTTCCTGAGAGTTTGGCTTCAAGGACCTGTTTAGTACCAAGTATCAAATTTTGAGCTCTCCTAAAGGCAGATCCTGAAGTAAGGACATGGAAATATATAGTTTATGTCTGAGATGATGCTATTAAGCATATGTGTGAGAGTGGAGTAAGTGAGAGAGGAAAGTATTAAAGCCCATAAAATATGTATTGGTGTATCAATGTATTAGTTACTTACTGCTCGGTAACAAATTACCCCACACTTAGTGATTTAAAAGAGCAGTAAACGTTTATTCTGTCTTATAGGATTCTGTTGGTCTGGAATTGAGAGTAAATTGGTGGTTTCAGGTGATTCTGGCTCTGAGGTTCTCATAAGTTTAAATCAAGAGATAGGCCAGGGATACAGTCATCTGAATGATTGACTGGGGGTGTTGTGTCTGTTTCTGAGATAGCTTAGCAACATGGTTGGTATGTTGATGCTGGATGTTAGGAGGAAGTCTCAGTTCCTCATTATACATGTACCTCTCCATAGGGCTAATTGAATATTTTAATTGCTTGGCAACTGACTTTCCATAAAGCAAGTGATCCAAGAGGGGCCAGAGCTGAAGCCTCAATATCTTTTACAACCTATCCTCAGAAGTCACACAATGTCACTTCCATAGTATCCTGTTGATTACACAGATCAGCCCTAATCAATATGGGAGGGAAATATAGAGGACTTATTTACCAGGAGCCAGGGATCACTGTGAGCCCTCTTAGAGGCTGGCTGCCATAGTAGGTTATCTATCCCTACAGGAAACTTTGCCTAAATTCTACTGGGTAATTCTGAGAAAATATGTGTCATATGTCAATTTCAGGATTGCTGGGATGCTGATGTGTTTACCTACAATCTCCTATTTCTCATTGGTTAGCTGCCCCTGGGGCTTTAACTTGCCCACATTTCTGGGTTGCTCTTATGTGCAGTGGAGACTTCACAGGCAGAAAGGCAAAGAGGTGCATGTTCTTGAGGTGGAGAATATCAGCATACTGAAAACTGTCTACCATCACTTCTGGAAAAGCAGCAGTGGGCTTAGGGGATTTGAGATGGTGCATCAACATCATCTGAGAGAATAAATATGAAATACCTAGAACTGAAAATCAGTATGTTATTATTATTATTATAAGCAATTCTTATTATCTGTGCTAGCTTCATTCTACAAAACCACCTTGAACATTGAATTAGCAAATATTGGACCATTGCTCCTAGGGAATATATAGTATCAGTGTCCTGAAAGCTTTAGCTCGCATTTTTGTTAACTGATCAGTATATAACCTTATTTTATGTGTCTCTGTTGAAAGAAACTTTATTTAATATTATTGTTGATTCATTAACATGGGACTCATGGCCAACATTTCTATAACTCATGCCCGAATGAAGCTTATCTAGTACACACAAATTCCCTGTAAGGTATTACACAGCCTTCTTGTACTTAGGTACACTAGACAGTAATCCATCACTATTCTTGGGAGGGAGGGGAATTTAAATAACAAAATCACCAAAAAACAGCACAACACTGTGAAAAACGTGGAACTAAGTAAATCACACAAAGGACGCTGTTTACAATATGAAAACTGAAACAAAAGGGCAGAGCATCACCTTGTTGGACCTCAGCTGGGAATATGCACATGAAGTTATTCTGTGCTTGCTTTGCTACTCTGTGTCCATGAATGTCCATGAAGCACTGTGAATATCGATTTGAGTGTTACAAATAAAATTTAGCAAAGAAGAGATTCACAAATGCAGAATCTATGAATAATGAGGATCAACTGTATCATTAGATACTTTGCTATGTTAGCCATATTTAGAAGGCCCTGACTATAGGGATCAATAATAACTGCTATTTATTAATTGCTCACTATAAGTTAGTCACTGTTCTCATTGCTTTATCTGTATTTTACTCTTGAAACTTTGTGAAGTGAATACTATTTTATCTTCACTTTCAGTTGTGGTAACTGAGGCAGAAGGCAGTTAAGTGATTTGAACTAAGTCACACAGAGAATGACTAGCTAGATTTATTTATTTATTTTTTTTTTTTTGAGACAGAGTCTCACTCTGTTGCCCAGGCTAGAGTGCCGTGGCGTTAGCCTAGCTCACAGCAACCCCAAACTCCTGGGCTCAAGCGATCCTTCTGCCTCAGCCTCCCAAGTAGCTGGGACTACAGGCATGCGCCACCATGCCCGGCTAACTTTTTCTATATACATTTGGTTGGCCAATTAATTTGTTTCTACTATTAGTAGAGACGGGGTCTCGCTCTTGCTCAGGCTGGTTTCGAACTCCTGACCTTGAGCAATCCACCCGCCTCGGCCTCCCAGAGTGCTAGGATTACAGGCGTGAGCCACCGTGCCCTGCCGACTAGCTAGATTTTAAACATGTACAGTAAAGCATTGCATTGGTATAGTGAGTGCTGCAGTGTGCCACCTGGTCTTACCAACTGATAGCCAAAGCTGAGTAGTTGCTTTCCAGGAAATACTATGCACCAAGGGGAGACACCATGCCCAAGGCTAAGTACCCTTTCCAGAGGCTATTTGTAGCCAAGGATTGGTCCTGGTGGGATATAAAGGCCCAGCTCTCTTACCTCAACAAAAGATATAGTGAAGTTTCCAGATACCCCCTCTGTGTGATTGGCTAAGGCCTCTGTTGCAACCGTATCAAAGTCCAACTTCTCTACCCAATCCCACTTCTCCCACTTCCTTGTTGGTGTTGTTCTTGAAAACACTCCCCAAGAAATGGCCTGTATGCAAAGATTCCATTTCAGTGTCTGCTTCCTGGGAACCCAATTAATGACAGTTCAAATGGAGAATACATCCCTTTCCACTTGCTACCGTAGTGGGTAGATTATTTACTAATTTTATGAAAATGAAGTTTAAAACTATCCCAGAAATTAACATGTTCATTTCTGTGCAGACATCAACATTTTTCAACATTTAAAATAGTTTTGCACATCTTCAAATGATGCTCTGAGATGCTTTGTATATTCCAGTCACTATTATGATTCTATGGTCCAGGTCTCCGAAACCTAGTATATCATCAACATTTGAGTCCAGTGTTTAAGCTTGACTAATGGAAAGCAATGTTGTTTAGCTGTTCAGCCTGGGAGTGATCAGTGCAAAGGTGTCTCTTCATATTTTCACAAGAGGCAGTTAGTTGCTGCAATTTAGCCTGTTTCTGGTTATTCAGTTAATTTACGTCCTTTGTTCAAGCAATCTCTATTCTTTCTCTTGGCAGGGGATTTTTTTCAATGTACTTCTCTACTATAACTTTAGCAGTGAAAAGCCAAGCTCAATACCCCAAGCAAAAGCCATTTGTTTTTTTTGTTTTTTTTTTTTTGAGACAGAGTCTCACTCTGTTGCCCGGGCTAGAGTGAGTGCCGTGGCGTCAGCTTAGCTCACAGCAACCTCAAACTCCTGGGCTCAAGCAATCCTTCTGCCTCAGCCTCCCGAGTAGCTGGGACTACA